>WJQU01003227.1:0-45390 GCA_029228625.1 Pseudolycoriella hygida
GCATACCTCGCCTTCGGCCCGGATATGCAAAATCTACACTCGTCAAAACAACAGTTTCCAAAGCTTGTTGCTTAAAAACACACGAGTGAGTTCGCGAGTTCACAAAGTTGATTCCGAATTAATGAATGATTTCCGCCGCATGCACTGTAATATATTATTACATAGCGGCAAGTGACTTTGTTCTAGGTAACGTATGATTGAATTACCCGCTAACGATGTATCAGGGGATTCGGGGTGAATCAAATTATCTGAAAGGAAAATTCGACTTTCTTCTGACAAAAACCATTTTATTTTAGGAAAAACGTCCCCCGAAACCGTTGTATGGGGAAGGACAAATTGTGTATAATTCCACCGTGGTGGATTTAAATTACTAGTAAGGATCTTTATAATTTCAAGTGGACTGGAAGGTTCTATTTGTTTTTCAATTTGGTTTACAGCTCATTACCCGACGAAGAAATATGTTCGAAACAAGTGTCGATAAATAATAAAATTCAAGGAAAGCAGTTGTGGTCGTTTTTGGTAGCAGTTTTTAAATACCACGCACACGCTGATGGCATAAGAATTTCGTTTCATTGCAATGGGATCTTGGTGTCAAAACGGGTCGTTGTTACATCGGCTCATTCCTTTCGTCGGCCGGGACAATGGTATTTACCGCATGAGTTCTTTTTGTCACTAGGTCAGCAAAACATTTTCAGCCAGAGGGAATTGGCAGTCAAAGTACAGGACATCATTATTCATCCTGATTTCCTATTGAAGGACGAATTCGACGCCGATTTGGCTCTCTTGATAATGAGCGAAAGAGTGAAGTATTCCGATCATATTCAACCGGTATGCCTATGGGAAGGACAGAATTTCGTAACTACAAACAAAGATGAAGCTATTCTAGTCGGTTGGGCTCGTGAAAGTCAAACGCAAGTGCCGGGAGAATCACAAACAGACATCGCTCCTTTGGCTTCAGAAGAGATGTGTTTGAGATCAAATCCAGTCTTTTCAAAAATTATTTCTGATCGAACGTTGTGCGTGGGTCGACGCGACAATCGTGAAGCATGTTACATCTCTGGAGCAGCTATGCTCATGGACACTCATAAGAATGGTGAACTAGTGCGACAGCTAAGAGGTATTCTGGCAGCTTCATTGTTGGATCCTATTACAAACACTTGTAACTTAAACGACTATTTTCTTGCTACGGATCTCGCCAAATTTGCCGACTGGATTAAATATTTCATACAAAACGCTGATTTATCTTAGAATCAGTTTTCTTCGAAGAAAATAAAAAAAATCTTTAGACTTGCACAAATTCGTTAAGTTTTTTTTTCAGTGATAGAAAACGCACCGACCGACGACGTCACTGATTTGTTCGACGAGAAAAGTGCAATACAGAAATTTGCAATCACTAAATTAACGAATTTCATTACTCACTCTTTTGTTGCGGCTCGGAGTTGTGTCAGACATACCAGCGCGCCTCACTCTGAAAAGGTTCCCGTACAAAAACGCATTTTCTAGATCATACTGAAGGCATGAAATCAAACTTGTCGTTACGTGACTTGCAAAAAGACTCGAACGTATCTAAATATAGCAATGAGCAAACAATCCAATGTTTTGTGCTCTTTTATGAGGAGAAACCTAAGAAGAATGACAGGAATCCTGACAGGGCACCGTCTCAACAAGCATCTTCATACCATCGAAGTCATTGACAATCCTTTCTGCGCTAAGGGCGCGTACAGCAATTGTCCGATAAGATTCACTGATGAATCGTTAAAGGATTGATGACAACTTTCACAATGTTTTCATGCATGCAACTTTCATGCTTTCGTTTTTGAAATTTTGACACAAAAGCATAAAAATTGTTTTTTTTTTAGGTTTTATATGTTTCAAAAAATTGAGAAAGTTACAGATTGTACATTTATGCGATCATATGTTTTCGGCCATAAAACAAAGAAAATCAAATTTTTGATAAAATTGAAACTTTGAAAATCGAAACTTTTGAGAAAATACAAAATCAGAAAATTTTAAATTTTTAGATTACTTATTCAAAATTTTGAGAAAATTCAACATTTTGATAAAATTCAACATTTTGATAAAATTCAACATTTTGATAAAATTCAAGTAAGTTCAAATTTTTGAGAAGATTCAAAACTTAAACTTAAACTTGCATCAAAGAACAATAGAACTACCCTAGGCCAGAAACATAAAAGGCTACCCTCGTACTACCCCGGATAGGACACATTTCATCGTTGGAGAACTCACGATTGTTGCAAATTATGCATAACAAAGGAGAGTGAGAGACAATGGATTAGGCGTCTTGTTTTATGTTTGCCCGTATTCAGTTATTGAAGCTTGGAGCCACTTGAGAAAAAGGGGTAATTCTCCGTTGAGATGTTGAGATGTGAAATCAGCATTGACAAAAAACAGATGTCACCACTTAAGTTTCGTAGACAAGACACGGTCTATGGTCTATATACAAAGATTTCTCCTCACACTACCGATACGAAGCGACGTCGAACGGATGTATTTACTTACTTACTTACTTAACCGGCACTACAACCCATTAAGGGTCGTCTGTGAAAACTAGCAACTGACTGGACTTGGTAAAAATGATGCCGATGGAATCTATGCCCATGATGCGCACAGCTGCTTCAAGGGTCAGGTTAAAAAGCAGCGTCGCGAGAGGATCTCCCTGACGTAGTCCTTTCTTTATGTCGAAAATCTCTGAAAGATCCTTAATCGGCCATTAGCTCCATTCAGTGTTAACTTGGTTAGTGAGATCAGTTTGTTGGGGATTCCAAATTCCTCCATTACTCCCCAAAACTTACTTTTTCTAACACTGTCATAGGCTGCCTTGAAGTCAACGAACAAATGGTGTGTTTCAATGTTGCGCTCCTTGCACTTCTCCAAGATCTGTCTGACCAGCTCGATGTTGAACGACCTACACGAAAACCACCTTGGTATTCACCTACAGAGTTTTCCATGTATGGATGAAGGCGCTGGTAAAGAATATTTGCAAATATCTTGTAAGCAATATTCAGTAGAGCGATTTCTCGAAAATTGCCGCACATTTTATCACCTTTTTTGTATATGGGAAAAAGTATGCTGGTCTTCCACTCCTCCGGTAACTCCTCGACATTCCATATACGCGTGATGAGCTCGTGCATCTCCATACATAGCGCGTTGCCGCCGTTCTAGAATAGTTCGCCGGGTAGATTGTCTGTCCCCGGGGCTTTGAAATTTCTGAGTCTCGAAATTTCAGCTTCAACTTCTTGCATCGTTGGTTCTTTTATGTATGGTTGCGCAGTATGAAATGGCAATTCGCTGTTTTCTTCGTTTCGGTTGAGCGGTGTGTTCGGATTAAGCAGTTCTTTGAAGTACTCAGCCCATCTCGCAATACACCTTTCCTCATCTGCTAAGACCAATCCATTCTTGCAGCAAAGGTTGTTGAATGTAACCATTTTTGGATTTGTTTACTTTCCGATAGAAGTTCCGAGTTGACTTCCTATTGCCAAACTTTTCAATTTCAATCAAAATGTTCCTTTCCTGCATCCGTTTTTTGTTTCGGAACAGTTTTCGAGCGAAATTTCTCTTCGAACGGTACTCTGCCTCAGACATGAGTCGGTTACCCGAAAAACCCAAAATTTCGGTTCGGTCATGTCCGAACCGAAAGTTTCGGTCCGATCATGACCGAACCGAAATTTTCGGTTTTTCGGGTAACCGACTCATGTCTGCTCTGCCTGGCCTGCTCGAGTGTATCGACTCAGAGTTTTTAGTCGGGCTGCATTTTTGTTGTCCAGAGCTTGCTGGCATTCATCGTCGAACCAGTTATTTCTTTTATTTCCCGTTCTCGTTCCCAAAGTCTCTGCTGCGACGCTCTCTACATTCCGCCTAATTTGATTCCACGCACCGTCTATGCTGTGTTGTTCGCTGGCCATTTCTTCAATAATTTTTCTCTCCAATTCATCCACGTATTTTTGTTTAATGTCTTCGTTCTGAAGTTTTTCAACGTCCCACTTTTTCAATTCCTGTTGTCGGTTGTGTTGGACCGATATGCGAGACCTAACAACCACTTTAACCAAGTAGTGGTCAGAATCAACATTTGGTCCTCTACAGCTCCTGACATTCGATACATTTGAACAGTGCCGTCCATCTATCAAAACGTGATCAATCTGGTTTTTGGTTTGTCCATCAGGTGATACCCATGTCGCTTTGTGAATGTTTTTATGTTCGAAACACGTACTGCTCACAACCATGTTTCTTGATGCTGCGAAATGAACTACCCGCGTACCTTTGTCGTTAGAGTTTTCATGGAGGCTGTATTTACCAATTGTGGGAAGACTTCGCGACCTATCTTGGCATTCAGATCTCCAAGTAGAATCTTAATGTCACGTTTCGGCGCTCCATCATATATCTCCACCAGTTTCTCGTAAAATAGGTCCTTCGCTTCGTTGTCTTTTTCCTCCGTGGGTGCGTTGATAAGAGTATAGTTGAAAAAATTTCCTCTTATCCGTAAAGAGCACAATCGCTCGTCAACGGGATTGAAGTCAATCACCGCGTTTCTAGCTGTGCCGAAAACCATGAAACCTGCTCCATACTCTCTTGGACTGTCGTTACTCTTCCCACTGTAGTAGAACTTATAGTCGCTACTGATCATGGTGTCCTTTCCAGGCCATCTCGTTTCTTGCACTGCTGTAATGGCAATTTTTGCCGCTCTTAGCGCACTTGTGAGAGATCTCAATCCTCCTGGCCGCAACAAAGATCTTACCTACATACCATGTTCGTATAGTTCTAAATCGTTGTCCTTTTTCAGTTGCTTGGGTCGTTGCCGTTTATCCTGTCCGATCCGAGGCTGTGTGAGTTCATAACCGGTATCCATTTTTTCTGGTGTTTGGAGGTTAACCAGACGCCCAGCCCAACCTACTTCCGGTTCCCTGATGACTCGTAGGAAAGTTATCAGGTAGCACTCTTAAGTTTAGCACAAAACTCCGAAAAGAATTGAGATCCCGGGGACTACGACATGGACGTAAAAAGAGCACTTGATAGTTAGACAGTTGCACGCCTGGCACATGACACGGACTACCACACTCCGCTCATATGCAATCAGGCGCTACCCTATCTAACTACCTAACTGCCTGTCTATCTGATGCATTTAGTAAAATTAAATTGTGTAAATTGTAAAATTGATTAAAGTCCAGATATTTTTGCATACGTCTATTCGCAATATTCAAAACGTTTCACCTGTTTAAACTTTTGCCATATGCGTAACTTTTCAAACTGGCCGTCCTAATCTCACTTGACATTTGAAATTTGATTTTTGCTTGATATTTTTGTTTATTTATTTTGACTAAATGCGCTCGGTTCCCAATAATGAACTCAAGTTCGACGGGAAAACTGTGCCGTGTGTGCATGCAAGAATGCGAGGATTTCATGAATGTCTTCGATAAGTTCGAAAACACAACAATTGCTTCAATTGTGGAGCAACACTTCTGGTTTCGGGTAGTTGTCTTATGGTGAACGTTTGTGTCCAGAGAGAAACTAACGATTTCGATCTGCAGGTGAATAAAAGCGAAGAATTATCCGAATGCATATGCCAGATATGTTGGAGAAACACAAAAAACTTTCACATATTTTACGAAGAGGTGGAATTGCTGCAAGAAGAGTATTGGAATTCGGTTAAGACAGCTGGTACTAATGTCTGTACGGATTTCATTAAACAAGAACCAAGTGACACGGAATTACATATTGAAGAAACGGAATTGGAAACTTCAGTAGTTAACGGAAAAGAAACAGATTCAAATAACTGCGACAATAGCAAACATAGTAAGTTTTCCATCAAAAATATCGTTTACCTTCACTTCAAATGGACTTTACTTAGTTGAAATCATTCCGGCACCCGCAAAATATGTGGAGGAGCAGCAACAAACACAAAGAGAAATGCACGTCGTTTCGTCAGGGAGCAGTGCGATTAAGGTGGTAAAACCTAAAAAAGAGAGAAAGCCAAACCCATACGAGTATAGAGTAAATAATGACTACTTGGACGCTCAACTTCATGTGTACTTTAGCATGCAATGTGAAATTTGTGGCGATCCATTCCAAACCTACCGCAACGTTCAAAAACACTATCGTATCGCTCATAAAGTGAAAGGCTATTTAAGTTGTTGCGGACAGAAGTTCGATAACCGTGGTAGAGTGTTGAATCATATCGACTATCATTCAAATCCAGACGCATTTTCTTGTGATCAATGCGGTCGAAAGTTCTTTAGCAAGAATGCGTTAGCTGCACATGTCGAAAATCATGAACCAATGAGCACACGTCCGTTCAAATGTGACTTATGTCCGAAAAGCTTCCCGAGAGAAACATCATTGATGGTACATAAAGATTTCGTGCACTGTCCTGTTAAATGTGTTCAATGTGACAAGAGGTGATTGGAAAAATCTTTCAATTTTGCCTAAAACTCTGAAGCATTACTTTCAGTTATCCGTCAAAGTCGAAGCTTATAACTCATATAAAAAATGCTCATCAGCCGAAAGTTACTTCCACTCGAGTCTGTGATATCTGTGGCAAAAATTTCGCCAACAAATACACTTTGTTGAGTCACATGCAGCAAAAGCATTCAGCTATTGAAAGTCCTGAGGTGGAATGTGACATTTGCGGCGCTTGGTTAAAAAATAAATCAACACTTTGGAAGCATATGAAACGGCACCAAATAACTACTCCTGCTGAATGTACGATATGTGGTAAAATGAAGAAGAGCGAATTTTTGTTGACCAAACACATGCAATATGTTCATGCGGAAAAAAAGCATCAATGTTCAGTATGCAGCAAATCGTTTCGGACGCGACTCATTTTGAAGGTAAGGATGCAACTCATAACCAGCGGAACGTTAAAATTTGTTAACAATTTCCTCACGTTAGGAACACATGGCAGGCCATACTGGGCAGGACTTGTATAAATGCCCGTATTGTACTAGAACTTTCAAATCATCTGCGAATATGTACTCGCATCGGAAGAAGATGCACTGGGCAGAATGGAATGAAGATTGTTCAAAAAAACAAATTTCGATGCAAAATAAATAAACGCTGAATTTTTGCATTACAAATGAGAGTATTCATTGACTTTAAAACACTTCTTTCTTGGTGCAACTTTTTTTTTTATTGGCTGAGACTTCACAGAAGAAATACGTCATTGGACTTTTTGTCGACTGCGAAGGGGCTTTCGATAACTTGTGGCACGAAATTCTGAAAGAAATAAATGAGTATGATTGCGAGGAATATTCACTTCGGATGAGTTTCTTCTCAAACAGGGTAGCGTAATTGCGAGGAGTATTTGGGCAGGTCCAAAAAACGGTGCCCACAAGGCTCCATTAGCGGCCCATTTCTCTGGAACCTTGTGATGAATAAACTGATGTTAGAACTGAAGGAAATAGAAGGGCTCGAAACTGCATTTGCTGACGATCTTGCGATCACCATTGAGACAAATAGCAGGACAGAGCTTGAGCGTATTGGGGAAAGCTTTATAAGAGCGGTCTACGAATGGGGAGTGCGAGTAGGTGTTCCCGTGTCACGTAAGAAAACTGTGTGTATGATGCTGAAAGGTAAACTCTCTGGTAGTTGCCCTCCAAGCATTAAGCTGATGAACCAAGGCATTACTTACGCTGAGTCAGAAAAGTACTTGGGGATCACTTTTGGCGTTTGCATAACGTCAACGGGAAGCGAACGCTGCGAAAGGACTGGGGCTTGGATCACAAGTCATTTAGGCTTATATACAGTGGCCTCTTCGTTGCTTGTATGAGCTACGAATCGGGTGTCTGCTATGAATCTATGAGATTTGGCTATGTGAGAGACTTGATAAATAGGTGTCAGCGAGTAGTGCTACAAGCTGGCTTGAATGTGTGCAGAACTGTGTCCACGGTAGCGATGCAAGTATTCCATGGTGGAATTTAGGAGGGGTGTCGCTTTCTTGGCCACAGACCCAGTCGATGGCGAGGAACTTACTAGCTTGACTAAGCCGCAGGGAACCGAGCATATCAGGGAAAAACTGCTGGATGAATGGCAGAATATATGGAAAAAGGAAAAGAAGGGACGAACGACGTTCAGGTTCATTCCAAACGTCAGGTTCGTCTCGACCCATTAGGAATTCTCTTTTGGCTTGAGTATGAGCTTTATGTTCACTGGACACGGTAGTATAAAGGACTTCTTGTTCAAACAACGCCTAGGGGACGATATGGCTTGTTTCTGCGGGGCACCGGTAGGAAATGTAGATCATTTGGTAGATGACTTGCGAGATCTGAATGCATGTGGTATAACCGTTGACGAAAGAAGGAACAACGAATTGGGGAATGTCCTGAGTTCGCGTGAAACGTACGAGGAATTCAACAAGTCGCAGTGGCTGTATTTAAAAGACGTAAGACTATGCCAGGTAAGCACGTTAATCTGCAATATCTTCGTTGTGCTCACTATAGTGTTTGTGTTATCTCCCCCTCACCGAAACCTTCCTGTACTAGCGATGTAGTTGAGGATGTCGCGTGGACGTAGATTTTTTATCAGATCGTATCTGATAGTATAGTTGCCTAAGTGCTTACGTCTGTCTGTGGAGTAAAAAGTGTTTAGCTGTGTCTGATTGAAATCCACACAGGTCACAGCTTGGATCCGATCGTTTGCCAATAGTTGTTAGGTGTTTGTTAAAGCCGGAATGTCCGTAATAACATTGTTGAATGTGTCATAACACCTGTGAAGGTTCTGCTTACGTTAATTTGATATTTTGTGCTCCAGTGATTAGCCGCTTTTCTTTTCATAAGATCTAGGATTATTCTCTTATTATAAGAGGGTGATATACTTAAGATTGGTTCGGGTGAAGTTGGATTCATAGAGTTGGCTATTTTGACGAGCTCGTCGGCTTTTTCGTTGCCTTCAGTGTCCGAATGCGCCGGTACACAAATACCCAAATGAGCTCTGTGATGTTGTCTCTCGTTAGATTATTTATAGTTTCCCAGCATTCTAGAGCTAATGCCAAATTAAAGGAAGCACCGGATAATGTACCAAGTGCTGATTCACTGTCTGAACATATGGAGATAGTAGGTACAGTGATGTATCCTATTATACCGAATCAGATGACATCCTTCAATAAAGGCTCTTATCTCTGTCAGGTAGATTGGGCAGTGTCCGAGTTAATTTCGGTGCAGTGTATGCCCGCACCAGCTGAGTCGTTTATAATTAATCCCTCAGTGTACAGAGCTATATTATTCTTAGGAGGGAGTTTTCATTGTGCTAAGACCCTGTTCGGGATATTTGTTTTAAATTGCCTATCGAATTTGAATACTGGAGTGATTTTGTCTGATGGCCATATTTTAACGAGGTCTCTAATTAAGATGTGTTAATCCATGCCATAGTGTGACGTCCTTGTTGTCTTGCAAGTCTGTCAAGGACGTTGATGGCTTCATGTTTAATTAGAATGTGTAGAGGAGGTAAATTCACCATTCTCTCCAGGGCATCTGTGGGCGTAGTTCCCCAGGCCCCAGTGATAGCTATGGATGCAAGTCCTTGAAATTTCTTCGGTTCCTTTTGTATCGTTTTAAGTTCGTAGATGTGATTCCACAAAAAGTAACCATATAGTAGAATTGGTCTAATGAGAGCAGTGTATATCCAATGCAGTACCTGTGATTTTAGCCCCCCCCCATTTTTGCTGTAAGCTTTGCGGCATTGCCATAGTAACACAAGTCCTTTTTCTGTACGATAGTCCATGTTTGAGATCCACCTCATTTTGCCGTCGAAAATTATACCTAGATACTTGACTTGAAAAAAATGGCAATACGCAGTGGCTGTAGCGGTCGACTTAGTGCAAATACTAAAGCTATAGACTTTCTTGATTAGATGTCTTCATAAAGCGTAACTAAGTATGTATCTGCCTGGGTCGATATCCTCCGTTTTTCAAATAATGTGATACAATATTACGATTTTCCGGAAAACAGTAACAACTTTTGGATATTTTCGTACTACTACTGCTCCTACTACTATTTTTCTACGAACGAGAAAATATATTTGTCTCTAAGCATAGAATTCTTTTCGTGATAACGGTGATAACGAACACAAATACTTATCGTAATACAAAAAGTTACACAGTAGTGCATTTAGGTGGTAAGGTGTACTATAGTGCATTAAGGTGGACCGAAGTGCCGTAAGGTGCACAGTTGTATGTACATCAAGGTGGACCCTAGTTCATTAAGATGTACAATAGTGCGTTAAAGTGCACCGTAGTGCGTAATGGTGCTCCGTAGTAAATCATGGTACACCTAAGTGCATTACGGTGTGCACCTTAGTGCATTAATGTGCAACGTATATGTAAATGTGCACCGTAGTGCATCACGGTGCACTGTGGTAACATTAAGTTTCATCAAAGTGTATCAATGAGCATCGTGTAGCAGCAATGTGCACCAAAGATAAATCGTATTTCCAAATTTTCCAAAAAATTTCCAAATTTTTCAAACAATTTCCAAATTATTATCTGGAAAATTTAGAAAACTTTTGGAAATTCGATTTTCCAAAAATATGCCATGGTATCGAGATGTATCTATCAAGTTACACCGTTGTGCATCAAAGTGCACACCAAAGTGCATCGAGATGTACGGCCCAGTTAGATATTATGTGAGTTTGCGTTAATGTGTCAAAAAGATCAATAAACATTTTTTTTTGTAGTACAAGTCAAACTGGGAACGTCACATGAACGACACAGTGTGTGTCACATGAAAAGTACGGTCGGTACCTTTCTCTCGCTCATCGGAGGTGTGTCAGGAAGAAACAACAATAGCAGGCTGTGGAGTTACATATGGATGACGGAGGTGTGTCAGAAAGAGACAACTATAGCAGGCTGTGGAGTTATGTATGGATGACTGAGTATATAAAGGAAAGCTGGCCAGTAGTTTTGTCCAAAAAACTAAACTGTCGAAAAGTGTGAGGCACCAACGTTTAAAAAAATCTAAATGGGTCCCTGACAAAAAGTGTCTATCGAGGCAACTCAATCTGGAGTGATCTAGGGGTTCCACAAAATCAAAATATTCAAAAAAAAACCAAAAGCTGTGAAAAACTTGCTCCAGTTTCACTTCAACTTTATAAATTGAACCCAAACGTTATTTTCAATATTAAACATACTATGCACTCCTAACATTTCCCTGAAATTTGTTTGCCACTGATGTCGTCGTGGCGGTCTGGCGCTAGGAAAAGTTGGGTACACTATGTTCTTCAATGGGCTCCCATGACTCCGATACCGTACGGAAACTCGAAATAAATCAAAAAAGCTTTCTCTTAGGACTATTTTGAACGGATTTCACTAAACTTGCTTGAACATGACTCCTACCCTTATATTAGTTTCATGTAATTTCATAAAAGTCTACGTTTTTCACTGTTTTTGGGTTTTTTCGACTATTTTGATTTTGCGGAACCCCTAGATCACTCCAGATAGAGTTGCCTCCATAGACACTTTTTATCAGGGACCCATCGACCCATTTAGTTTTTTTAAACGCTGGTGACTTTTTGACAGCTTTATTTTTCCATACATTTTTGGACCACTCTACTGGCCAGTCTAACAAACGGATTTTGACATCGGCAGGCGATTTTCACCCGAAATGTATCTGTTTGACAGTCAATAACTTTGTTCTCAGAAGTGTGAGCCGTTAGAGAACAATAAAGATCTAAAATTATTGACAGCCAAACAGTTACAAAATATTCGGGTGTAAATAGCCGCCGAGCATATTAACTGTTGTTTTTGCAAGGTTTTTCGATTGATTTTGTTGGTCTTTAAAGTACATTCTTGTCCATACAATGGACACAAATTCTACGCCGATATGTCGTCTATGCATGCGAGAGTCCGACGATGTTGTGAATATGTTTGATAAGTTCGAGAACACAACAGTTAGTTCCGTTGTAGAGCAGCACTTCGGGTTCCAGGTTGTTGTTTTGTGGTTTGTATCGAAATTGAACTGACAACTTTGTTCTGCAGATCAAGGCTGACGACGGATTGTCGGCATTTTTATGTCAAATCTGTTGGATCAAAACAAGAACGTTCCACATCTTTTACAAGCAAGTGCAATTGCTGCAGGAAGATTATTGGAGTTCGATTAAAGCGGTTGGTTACAATGGCTCCACTGATTTCATTAAGCAAGAACCAAGTGACACGGAAATGCAACTCTATTTAGTCAAAAGTGAAGAGTCACTAGTGAAATCTGTAGACGTTATTGTGGAAGTAAAGAAAGAAGAAGAAACCTTAGATTTAAATGACTGCGACAATAGCGAAGAAAGTAAGTTCTGCTTCAAAATTTTCTTTCAAATCGACTTCGAAGTGACCTTCTTTAGTTGTAATTGTTCCGACAACGGCGAAAGATGACGACAAAGAGCCAGGAGTAAGTAAGAAACAAAGAAACCAAGGAACCACAACGTTGAAAGATGACGACAAAGGGCCAGGAGAAAGTAAGAAACGAAGAAACCAAGGAACCACAACGTCGAAAGATGACGACAAAGAGCCAGCAGAAAGTAAAAAACGAAGAAACCAAGGAAACACAGCGATAAGAGTGAAGAAACCTGAACGAGAAAAGAGCCAAAAACGGAGCAACTACTGGGACGCTCAATTACGCACTTACTTCAACATGAAATGTGATATTTGTGGAGATCCCTTTGAAACATATCGCAGCGCCCTAAAACACTACCGCGACGCTCACAAAATGGAAGGCTACTTGATTTGCTGTGGGAAGAAATTTCACCGCCGTGAGCGTGTGTTGTACCACATTAAGCATCATTTAAATCCTGCCAAATTTTCTTGTGACCAATGCGGTCGAAAGTTCTTTCTTAAGAGTACATTGGATGCACATATCGAAAATCATGAACCAATGAGCTCTCGTCCGTTTAAATGTGACTTATGTCCGAAAAGCTTCCCGAGGGAAACATCACTGATGATACATAAAAATTTTGTACACTTGCCAGTTAAGTGTGTCCAATGTGACATGAGGTGAGCGTAAAAGTTCTTCAATTTAGCCAAAGTCTGTAAAACATTGATTTCAGTTATCCGTCCAAATCGAAGCTGACAACTCACATAAAAAACGCTCATAAGCCGAAAGTTACTTCCACGCGAGTGTGTGATATCTGCGGCAAAGATTTTGCTAACAAATATTCTTTGTTTACTCACATGCAGGAAATGCATTCAAGTAGTGAAAGTAATGCTGTTCAGTGCGATATATGCGGTACATGGGTAAAATATAAGTCGAGGCTTTCAAAACATATGAAACAGCATCGAGAAAGTACTCCTGCTGAATGCTCACTTTGTGGTAAAGTGACGAGGAGCAAATTTGCATTGAATAATCATATGAAATATGTTCATGGGGAAAGAAAGTATCAATGTTCAATTTGCAACAAATCGTTTAAAAATGCGCTCAACTTAAAGGTAACGATGGTCACTTTTCATTAAAGGAGCGTAATGCTTGCATAAAAAAATCTCTTTGCATTAGGAACACATGGCAGTTCACACCGGCCAGGATTTGTACAAATGCGCTCATTGCACCAAAACCTTTAAATCATCAGCAAACATGTCATCCCACCGGAAAAAGATGCACTTTGCGGAATGGATTGAGGAACGTGCGAACAAACGTTTTTGTGTGAAACAAACTTCCTCGGTAAAACCGCCAGAATAAAATATCAAGTATTACGATTGAGAATTGTTGGTAATTTTTAAACACTTCCATGCGGTTCAGTTGTTGGGTATAATATTTCATCAGACAGATGGCGTTGCCACGCGTCGCTGATTTTAGGAACGAAGTAATTTTTTCCATCACCATCACAAAGAAGGAAATATTTTGAGCCTGGGAGTCAAGAATCAAAAGGTTTTTTTTCGCTAACAATTTGAATGTTTTTCATCTAAAACGCTGTGTTGAAAGATTGCAGATACCAGGGTTTAAGTTTATAATCAGGCATCCTACTTGTCCGAAATGTCCGTTTCAAAAATTTGTCCGAAATGTCCGAATTTTGCTCGAAAAATTTACCGAAATAGAATATTTCTCCCAAAAGTCAAATAAAAAAAAATTCGTCTGCACCGCATGTCATATTTTCACACTCCCTTTTACGAAGTGCAAGCACTCGCTTCGCTCGCAAATTTCATGTTACACAGAGTTCATTAAATTTTAGGGTTCTTCGCATGTTTGAAAGTTCGATAACAAAATGGAAAATCTCATAGATTCTCAGATTCTCTTCACTTTCAGCGTCTTTCGACCGACCGAACTTAGACGCCTTCGGTAGCCAATGTATTCGATTCCTGATATTATTTTAAGCAAATTTGGGTTTTGTAATATGCCAAAAAACGTCTACCTTTTTTTCATGAATTCATTTTTACTTTCCGTGGAAATTAAAAAATGAATTCGTGATAAATGTTGACGTTTTCAACATATAATTACAAAACCCATAATATCAGGCATCGAAAAAATATAATTTGTTTCGAACACTATTCCAGTTGCTTTTTTTGAAAATTTTTCGAATTTTTTCACAAAAATAATTGACGAAAAAGTTCGAAATTTGTGCAAAAAGTGACAGAAATTTTTGGTAAAAATGTCTGAAATGTCCGAAATTTTATGGGAAAAATGTCCGAAATTGTCCGAAATTTTTGGAGAAAATGTCCGAATTTCGGACATTGCATAATTTTGTGGGAAGCCTGTTTATAATATTCTCACTAGACTTTCAGTGACAATGATCTACTATTTTCAACAAGAATATGCTAAACAGAGTCACCACGTCTATAAATAATGGCAGGTATCAAGTTCCGCACTTATGTCAAAATATGACGAAAAATCAGTTCATTTTTAACTGGCATAGCTATACTTTGACAGAAGTTGGTATCCATGCCAACTCGTCCATGCCAGTTCGTCAAAGGCTTATGAAAGTATAATTTATGATTTTTTTAATGGCATCTTCGGAACACTTCGTGTCACCTTCGAAACACTTCGGTTCAACTTCGGAACACTTCGGCTATCTTCGGAACACTTCCTGTCACCTTCGGAACACTTCGTGTCACCTTCGGAACACTTCGTTTCACCTTCGGCTACCTCCGGTGAGATTCGTCTCACCTTTGACTTTCTTCGGAACACTTCGTAGCACCTCCTGTCACCTTCCGCTACCTTTGCTACACTTCGTGGCACCTTCGGCTTCGTGTCACCAAATCTTCTCACTGATCTATTTAACTTTGTAGCAGAAACCAACTCTCAAAGTATTATCATTCCGAAGCTAAAATTCGAAAACCAGAAAAAACCAAATTTATTGCGGAAAATTCAAACCGGCCCGACTGCTGGCAGCCACTTTCTTAAGATCCCAAAAGATTCTCCTCACCAAACTCTATAACTTTCTAGAAGAAACCAACTCTCCAAGAAACCATGGTCCTTAGACACTCTAACATAAGTGGACGTATTGACAGGCATCACGACATGCGCCACACCTAAACCAACAACTTTGCCTTTAACACCGATCTTCTATCTATAATATTTTTCAGAATATTTGAATTTTTCCAAAATAAATATTGGCAGGCGTTTGACACCGATCTTTTATCTCTTATCGTTCTCAAGATGTTTGAATTTTTCGAAAATATATTGTCTAGACCGATCCACCCTAACATTAGCGGCAATATTGGCAGGCATTGTGACATGTACTAGAGGTGTGCGGGCCCGAAGCCTGACCGCCCGGAAAACGCTGGCGGCTCGGCCCGACCCGACCCGAACCCGATCCGAAATTAAAACCCGAAGCCCGACCGACCGATATTTTCTAAACCCGAAAGCCCGAAACCCAAACCCGTGAAAAGTAGTTCGGGTTCTAGGCTAAAATGCAGTATACGGAAACAGCTGGGATTGGGGTGCTTGAGGCTGGGATCGATAGAGGGAGGTCTCCTGAGGACAAAAAAAACAAGAGTTGGGGCGCGGAAGCCCCTCCCTGGGCGCCCAGGGTCATCCGAACTTTTTTTTTTCAATTTTTGTGTTTTTTTAAGATGTAATCGACGCGGGGAGTTCACCTTATGACAAAACAACAAGAATTGGGGCGCTAGAGCGAATGAATTTTCCTTTTACAAAATGCCACGAGCGAATGAATTTTCCTTTTACGAAATGCCACGAGAGCGAATGAATTTTCCGTCGACGATGAAGAAGACGACGGTTATGACGACGTTGATTTCTGTTAATTGCGATAAATAACAAGCTAATAACAAAATGAGTAAAATTTGAGAAATTCCTGTTGTTTTGTCATTAGGTGACCTCCCCGCGTCGATTACACCTTAAAAAAACACAAAAATTGAAAAAAAAAGTTTGGATGACCCTGGGCCCAAAGAGGGGCTTCCGCGCCCCAATTCTTGTTGTTTTGTCATCAGGAGATCGGGTCGGGTTCGGGCGGGCTTTTTTTCGAATTTCGGGCAACCCGCTCAGCTTTAATAAATCATAGTTTTGTAGTCGATGTGATTTGAATATTCTAGGGTGCATCATTTTCAAAAAAATTTTTTGTAGCATTATTATCGAACCCAAATCGTAAACACGATAAAAATACACCCGAAACCCGCCCGACCGGAAATTTTAAAACCCGAAACCCGACCGACCGGAATTTTCTAGACCCGAAAGCCCGAAACCCAACCCGTGAAAAGTAGTTCGGGTTCGGTTCGGGTCGGGTTCGGGCGGGTTTTTTTTCGAATTTCGGGCAACCCGCTCACCTCTAACTTGCACCACACCGAAACCAATAACTTTGCCTTTGACACCGATCTTCTATCTCTTATAGTTTTCAAAATATTTGAATTTTTTCAAAATAAATTGCCTAGATCGATCCACCCTAACATTAGCGGCAATCTTAGGCTCGGCTCAGGCCCACATTTTTTCTTGGATGCTCTTAAGGCTTTCATTACCTATCGAATAGAAAAAGAATCACGAAAATCAGTTGGAATTTACTAGATTTATGTGAAAAGAACAAGTAGGAACAAGTAGTGGATCGGCTTCCTTAGGGCTCTAGCTAGGTCCAGCGACCCAAAGTTAAAAAAAGTTTTTGCATAAATTGTTGGGCATTCCCAGACCTTTCGATTGAAAATTTTTTTTGAAAATCGGAAAACATTTACTCCAGTTATACACAAAAAACACGTAGGTCCCTTGTAGAGGCTCATTTTTAGAGCCCTGACTGAGTCCAGACGCTCAGATTCAAAAATGTTTCTTCCATAAATTGTAGGGAATTGCTTTATCTTTTGTTTAAAAAAAAGTTTTGAAAATCGGAGAAGATTTACTCGAGTTATGTACAAAATACCAAAAATCACTTAAAAGGCCCTAGTTCCTTGGCCCTTGGGTCGACAATGCCCAGATTCAATTCCAAAAAAGATTTTTCGATTACCTTTAAGGGAAAAAAAGTTTTTAAAAATCGGTTGAGTTTTACTCGAGTTATCTGGTTGACGGACAGACGGACGGACTTTTTTTTTATTGTTGATTCGTCATCTAAGGACCATGATCGATGCTCCCCCGCTACTTTCGGGTCGAAATTCGACTGGTTACAAACGTCGTGGTAAACGAAAGACCCCTTTTCGAAGTACTTCGTTCTTCATACGGGTCTAAAAATGTAAACGCAAAAAGACGCTGAAGGAGGTGTACAGAAAATAAAAAAAACGCATTTGCACATTACCATGAATTTACTTGGTAGATTTGCAATCAATTCGTTAATATCGGGAAAACACAAAAATAAAAGGAAAATTATGTGAAGTTATATCTTACTTTTATGAGAATTACGAAGGACGAAAACATTGCATTGGCTTTTTAAAAGCGTGACGGGCAGTGAAAGTTCTCGGTGGAATTCATCTATATCTTCCAGAGGAACATCAGCGATGGCATCTATACAGTCCATAAAGGCTCCCTTCTCCTCCATCAAACGTGTACGTATCAATTCAAGCCTATCCATTGTATTCTCCATGTCTGACTCCACTTGGATGACCAATACTTTAATGGACTCAAAGAAGGTCACAGCTCTTGCAACATCTTTTACACTTCCCAGTCTAGTCGATTTATGCATGTCGTTCCATAAAAGACTTAGCAGATTTCCCGTTATTCTAACAGATTCTTTAAAATTATCAGAGATTGCCGAGATCCTTTTTGATGCGGTGCTCCAAATCATCGAACCTTGATTGAGTATTTCAGTATATATTTGTCCTAAGGACATGAAAGGATGCTCTTTTGTCGACAACACATCGATAAATTCGCACATCAATTTTTCCACTATGATACAAATTTCCTTTACATCTACCATCACTGTGTGTTCTATCTTTAAAGATTCGTCCAAAAGATGATACAGTTGGTCGATCATCTCCCATCTTTCTTCTGAACATGCTTTCTTATTCATTCGGAAGTTTCTCAACTCCGCTTTGAATATTTCCTTTTTAAACATAAACTCCAACTTCCTGTCCAGCAATTCTACAGCATTTTGTACCACTTTGATTCCTTCCTGTGTCAGATCAATCCATGCCTTTACGTTTCGGTCGTCCTCGTCCATGGCCGTATTTAAAAACAAAACAAAAAATCCCTGAGTTCAAACCGTTCAAAGTATGAGATGGGTACCGCTTGTAAACAGACACTCTACAAAAAGAAATCAAATTTTTAGCTCTGTGTGTGCGTGTGTTGTTTTACATCGCATAAAGTGCAAGACCACTTCGGAGCGCGTTCAAATATTTCACTGAGTTGATGGCATGTAAAAGTCAATCTTTTGTAATGGCTCGGCACGGTGAGGTCGAAAGAGAAAAAAGTTTTTTTTGAAAAGATACCCCACTTGTGTTTTTCGAAAAAGGAACTCCAATAGATTCCAAAACAGGTTTTACTTGATTCCAATCAGATCCTTCCCCATGAATCTATACGAGATTTTCGATTTTTTTCATTTAAAAAAAAAAATCGATTTCTTCTGGTTTTTCTTTTGAGGTTTGAGGGTTTTGAGGGACTTCCTCCGGATTGCGGGGACATTGAGGTTGAGTGGGCAAATTTTAATTTGTTTTGGGTGCAGCTGAGGAATTTCTGGGAAGTGACCTCTAGTGGAGGTAGGAACAAGAAGACGGGTTGGTGGAGCGCAGATATCAAAAAGGCGGTGTTGGAGAAAAGGAGGCTGTATTTGATTTGGTTACAGGATAAGGCGGAAGAGAAGAAGGAGGCTTACAGGGCGTGTAGGCAGGCGGTTAAGGCTCTAGTTAAGGAAGCGAAGGACCGGGCGTGGAAGAAGTTCGGGGAGGAGTTGGAAGAAGCAGGTCAAGGAAGGGGTAAAAAATTCTGGGCGACGATCAAGGACATTAGGCGTGGTGGTGAAAAGGAGGGCTGCGGTAGCATTTTGGGTAAAGATGGCCAGTTAATACGGATAAGTATAAAGTCCTGGAAGCCTGGCGGGATTATTTCCAGGATCTGTTTGCCTCTGTCAATCTGGTAGTACAAGCTGGGAGAGTGAGGAGGATTTTAAATTAGAGGAGGTGTCTCGAAAGGTCAGCAAACTGAAGGCAGGCTAATCCGCAGGGGTAGACGAAATTAGGACAGAGTTTATTAAGAATAGTGGGCCAGGCGGGATTCAATGGCTTTGTAAGATTTTTAATTTAGCCATGAAGTCCTCAGTCGTACTGCTGACTGGAGCTTCGGTATTATTGCTCCAATCTTTAAGAAGGGCAACCGTAAAGTTTGCAGCAGCTACAGGGAGATTTCGCTTTTGAGCGTGGTCGGAGAGGTCTATGCGAGTGTTCTAGTAGATCGGGTTAGGTTTATAGTGGAAGAGGTTCTGGACGAGGCTCAGAGTGGTTTCAGACCTATGAGAGGGTGACAGGATCAGGTCTTTTGCCTCAGGCAGGCTGTGGAAAAGCTCTTTGAAAGGAATATTGATCTATACTTGTGCTTCATAGACTTAGAAAAGGCATTTGATCGGGTACCGAGGCAAAAGCTGTTTGAGGTGCTTAGCGAATACGGCGCGGCGTCAGTGGCAGTTTATTGGGCGTCATAAAAAGCATTTACTCAGGCTGCGGTAAGAATATATGGTGAAATTAGTGAGGCTCTCGAGGTTTATGAGGGAGTTCGTCAGGGTTGTTGTCACTACCCTCTTCTGTTCATAATTTTCATGGACAAAATCATCA
This sequence comes from Pseudolycoriella hygida, assembly GCA_029228625.1. Classification (NCBI taxonomy): domain Eukaryota; kingdom Metazoa; phylum Arthropoda; class Insecta; order Diptera; family Sciaridae; genus Pseudolycoriella; species Pseudolycoriella hygida. Next base: position 20,111 of record WJQU01003227.1, read on the forward strand.
GGCATGCAAATTTGCAAGAAAATACGGATGACTTAACTCTTTTAGCAGATAGTATTTACCAGTGATTTGCAGAGGGGGATTGACTGCCTGAATGTAGCATGTGAGGAGTACGGGATGAAGATAAGTGTAAGCAAAACTAAGGTTATGCATGTCGGCAAATCTCAAAGTTAACTATTCACAGGTTAATCTTCAGGCCAACGATTTTATATGGTAGTGAAAGTTGGGTGGACTGCGGGTACCTTGTGCATGGCCTGGAGGTTTCTGATATGAGGGTTCTAAGAAGCGTAGCAAAGATTAATAGAAGGGAGCAGTGGGATAATCATATCAGAAACGACGACATTAGGGAAAATTTAGGGGTTATGTCAATGGAAGAGGCGGCAAGGGTTAGTCGACTGCGGTGGTAGGGGCACGTTTAGAGGATGGGTAATTGCAGGCTACCAAAGAGGATTTTGAATGCACAGGTCCCGAGTGTACGCCCAAGGGGTAGGCCAAGGAGAAGGTTTATAGATTCAATTAAATCAGATTTAGAAGTTAGAGGGCTTTCACTGAGTGAACAAACCATCTCCTTGGCAGGGGATATGAGAGTATGGAAGAGGGTGGTCCAAGGTCACCCGGTTGTGGCGTAAAGATCCCACACCGAAAGGTATAGGAGGTCTATAAAGTTTGATGATGATGATGATGGATTTAGAGATCGCGCAATCGCAGAATGTGCTTTTTTGGTCATTTTGGAGCGTCTTGGGCCAATAACTCTCACAAAATCAATCAATTCGACTTTATGATATTTTGAATGGAAATCCACATTAATTTCCTTTCCAACGACGCCCCACATGAGACATTTGATAAAGAATTGGATTTTCGACGTCGATTACAGTTTGCTGATTTTTGCCACTTTTCAGTCACATGGTGCGTTTTGAGCTTCACTCTTCACGCGTTAACTGTAAACTTCAAGAAATAATTTTTCCTGGAAGAAGGAAGAAATAATTTTTCCTGCAAACGACGAAATCAACACTTTAGTTTGTTAAATCTTATGAAGACGCTTTGTTTGTCATAAAGGAGTTATGAAGAGTACTGTAATGCCCTCTAAATATCCCTGTGCCGTTCTCATCGAACTCCAGCCACCGGCATTCATAATTCGCTCCATGCTAGCACCATGATTGGCCAAACAACAACATTATTGCAACGTGATAAATGTAAATAGTGAATATTAATCTACTTGTGAAATCATCCGCGTTCGGTAACTGTAAGTACGAGGCGATTCTCTGCGGCATTTTGGAAAAGTTGTTTTTGCCTATAATGACTTCAGTACTTGAGTCGAATATTTGAAGACTTCTGGAGAAAAACAAGATAAAGCAATTGAAAGTGAACCTTCTCCCATGTATAATATATGACAGTACGTTCACTTTCAATTGCTTTATCTTGTTTTTCTCCCGAAGTCTTCATTTACCAGCACTGTAATGCATGAAGAAGCGTTTGTCGGCCGTCAAATTCTGGTCTTGAAGACTGATAGTGTTCCACAAAACTCACGAATGTGCTGCTTATGGTAAATGACCGTGGCTTTTTAGTTTTTGTTTCCCATATGTAAACTAAAAACAAAACAAGATCCAGAGTAATTCGTGTATATTCATCGGTTTGTAATGCACCGAAAATACCAAAAATACAGGCCATTCGAACAAAAAAAAGTCAAAATTTTACACGCAGCTATTTTGAAGCTTAAACTCCAAAAATCGATTTGCACAACTTACCTTAACGTCATGTCATTCAATGTCTGAAGCACACTAAAGAAATTGGCAATGTCGTCACTCAAAAAAAAAAACTGCTGCCTTTACTGGCTCGTATCCACTTGATTTTCTTTTTAAAAATGCTTGAGCGTCAATTAGATTTTTGTTACCAACAACAACGCGTCTTTTAAGTGTTACCGGACGAATGAAAGTTCACGTACTCGTCGAAACGTATGTACTGATTGTCGAATAGTACTTCATCCGCTCATCCAAAATTATGTGCCGATCGTTTCCTAGTGAGGGTTTTACACACTTTTACAATTTGCTTCTATTTTTTCAGAACCCCGACTACGAAACGACCGTTATAATTTTCGGTGAGTGGATGAAGTTTGTATGGAACTTTCTGAATTACCATGCATTCAAGTAAATAAATGTAGGATGTGTGTAGGAATAGTTTATTCGTTTCTTTTCATACCGCGCATTTATACGATAAAATATTGAACAAAACAGATCACTTATGTAGTTCAATACCTCGTTATGTACACGTGAACACAATACAAAAGAAATCAAAATTTACTAACACTAGCGCCAAAGTGCTCGTTTTAGATTTATCAGATTGGGTCGGTCCACATCTGGTCCTTCAAACACAGATCTGATGAACCTTTGTTTCGTACCCCGTTCGTACAAGGAACCGGTCTAGAGCGGCAGGTCCCATTTTGGGTACTGTTACAGGTTGGACCACATGACTTCCTAGAGTCCCAAGCCTCAGTGAGGAAAATTTCGGGCATTCAGCACATATAACATGAACGCCCGTTTCTCACTTAGGCCGCAGGTGCTTGCTCAGTCCGCAATGCCCGGTGATCGCACCCACCACCCTCTTGATGCGCTTCCTGTCCATGTTTAACAGTTTTCTGGCCCACCTACCATCGGGCACCGGGAAGAAACGCTTCATGTGCATTCCTCCTTCGTAGGCGCTCCAATAGTTAGCGAATTCCGACCTCACCCAGCTCTTCATCGCTTTCACGCATTCCGAGTGGTGGATGGTTATAAGAGGTTCTGGCCCGCAACTCAATGTTGCCAAGCCTCTTCTCGCTAGCTCATCCGCTATCTCGTTTCCCTCCACACCAGAGTGTCCGGGAACCCAGACCAGCGTGACCTGATTTCTCAGTCCCATACTGTTCAGGGTTTCCTTCAGCTTTTTTATTAGCTTGGATGTCACGACAGGCGACATAAGCGCATTGATCATCGCCTCACTGTCAGAAGAGACTGTCACATTTTCTCCACATGCCTCTGCTGGGAGTGCCTCCAGCGCTCCCATCAGTGCCGCGAAAGTTTCAGCCTGAAATACATCGGCGTATCCGCCTAGGTGGTACCATCTTTCCGCCATCGGTTCCGGGAAAGTACTCCGGCTCCCGTGCCTTCTGAAGTTTTAGAGCTGTCAGTAAAGCTCACAGTTCCTTCATCTAATATGCAGCTGGGCCAACCTTCCAGCCATTCCAACCTGCTGGGTACGACAGCCTCGAAACGCCTTTCGAAGTCTGTCTCTGGTATTATTCGGTCCCTAGACATCGCAAAGACCTCGTTAGTGATAGCCTTCTTGATTTTCCCATGGCCCGAAATGAAATTTAGGGTCCAGAAATCGGTCTGAGACAGCCTATCCGCTGTAGCAAAAGCTTTCGCCTTCAATACCACATTGACCGGTGGCAGGTTAATTAACGTCTCCATACCGGAGGTGCCTGTCGATTTTATAGCTCCGGTAAAGCGCTCGTTTGTAAACATTTGATTTCTTTTGTATTGTGTTCTTGTGTACATAACCTGGTTATGAACTACATAATTGATCTGTGTTGTTATATACTATTAACCGGTTGCGCCAATAATATTGAAATTGACATCAGCGCTACTTCAGCTGTCGAAAAGTTTCGAATCAACTGGCCGTCCTATTATGACAGATTGATCTACTTAGTTCAGAGGAGTCATTTGTCAAACAGTCAACAATAAAGCCAAAACAGAATTTTCTAATCGTACTCGGAAAGCATCGACTCAATTAAAATGGATTCAAATTCCATCCAATTGTGTCGTTTATGCTTTGAAAGTACACGTGACGTAGTTAATATCTTCGATAAAATCGAAGACTCAACAATTGCTTCGATTTTAACTCAACATTTCTGGTTCCAGGTGATTGAAGTTTTTAGTGTTTTTGTGTGAACTTGTGTTAACGTCTTTTGTGATCAGGTCTGTAAAGCCGACGGTTACTCGGAGTACATCTGCCAAGAATGTTGGATCAACACAAAAACTTTTCACGATTTCTACAAAAGAGTGGAACGTCTACAGAATGATAACTGGCATTTAGCTGGAGTTGAAAGTCATGTGATTAAAGAAGAACCGAGTGATGAGCCAATATTCAAACCCAGTGTGAGTTTAGTCAAAGACGAAATCATAGAGGCAGTACCTGTTCTTGGCTTCGAAATACACAAAGAAGAAAGTGATGACTTCAGTAATTTACCCTTCTGAAAATCATTCCCTTACAGACCAGTTACAGAACCAAATTCTCTTAGGTGAAGATGCACAAATGAAGACCGACATTGGAGAAGGAAATGTTACAGTTAGTAGTTTACCATCCGCAATTGCCGTTAATTTTAATGAAAAAAGTGATGAGGACTCGGACGAGCTCGACGACCGCAGCCCATGTTCCGACTTGCAAGGTGTTGGACGCGTTCGATTAACTTTACGTGAAAAAAACGCAAAAATTCGAGAGTTTTTTAGCATGAATTGTCAAGTTTGCAGTGAACCGTTTGACAATTTGAGCGAAGCGAAGAAGCACTACCGTACCTGTCACAACACTGCAGGCTACGTAAATTGCTGTGGTCGAAAATTTCATCGTATTAGCGAGGCAATCAATCACATCTTCTACCATCTAAATCCAGACGCATATCGTTGTGATATTTGTGGTAAACGACTCACTGACAAACGTACTCTTAATAGTCATATGAAAAGCCACGAACCGGATAGTTCCTTTACATTTGAGTGCGACTCATGTCACAAGAGCTTCAGGAGAGAATCAAGATTGTTAGCCCACAAACAATATGTACATTCGCCTGTTAAATGCACCCGCTGCGGCATTGAGTAAGTAACAAAAAGTATGAGAGTCTTCCAAATCTTTCTCCACGAAATCAATTTCAGTTATCCGTCAAAATCAAAGCTAACAACACACTTGCGAAACGCTCACCAATCTAAAAATACCATTCCCCAATTTTGTGACATTTGCGGAAAACATTTCTCCAGTAAACAATTTTTCCTCATTCATATGCAGTCGAAGCATTCAACAATGGAAAGACCTAAATTCCAGTGCGACATATGTGGAGCTTGGTAGACTTAGAGCAATCTACATTTGCGTTAGCAGTTTAATGAAATTTATCATTTAGGCCAAAGAGTAAGCCAGATCTTGTGAGGCATATGCTACGACATGTCGAAAGTCCAGTTAAGTGTTCCATTTGTAGTAAAGTGCTGGGCAATAGATTTTCCTTAGCTAGTCACATGCGATATGTACATGTTGAGAGACGTCATCGGTGCACAATATGCGACAAGAAATTCAGGACAAGTTTGACTTTAAAGGTAACGAACAAAATCGACACTCGGTGGCCTTAAAAGTTTATATAAAATTTTCGACTTTAGGAACATATTGCCGGTCATACCGGTCAGGATTTGTACGACTGTAATTACTGTGGTAAGACGTTCAAGTCGTCAGCCAATATGTACTCGCATAGGAAAAAGAAACACCTCGCTAAGTGGACTGAAGACAATCGTAAAAGAACAGAAAAAAATTCTAGTGAGACGTAGGCTTTACATAAGTTAATTTTCAATTAAAAAAATGATAAAAAAGATCGCTCTGTTTTTATTTTTTTTACTTTGAAAGTATTTGAAACTAACTGTCTGTTGGTTGACTATCACTTCAAAGCAATTTCAAGTTTAATTTTTGCAGCGTGAAAACTGAAAGTGGAGCAAAATTATTTCGTTGTTGGGTCTTGCATTTGTGGCGCAATTTTTTGAACACATCGTAATTTTGTTTTAAACACAAGCTAACCTTTAATTCAAAGAATTGTTTACGTATTATGAGCGATATCATTATTTTTGGAAATTTTGTATGCGGTATCAGTCGTTTTGGAAGTTTTCAGTTGTAACTAAAATTCATGTGAAAAATTTTCTATTTTCAAAAAAAATTTCCTCCAATAAATTCTTCAAAAAAGGTTTTCTTACCAAAAACAAATTTCTTTGAAAAACATTGTTTTTCTAAAAAAAATTTCTTTCAAAAAATGTTTTCTGAGACTGTCTCACACTTGCTGACAACTTTCTGAGACTGTCTCATGCTTGCTGACGCTTGCTGACAATTTTCTGAGACTTTCTGATACTTGCTGAAAACTTTCTTACCCTTTCTGACAACTTTTTGACACTTGCTGACAGCTTTCTTAGACTTGCTGACAACTTTTTGAGACTTACTGATACTTGCTGACAACTTACCTACACTTGCTGACAACTTTTTGACACTTGCTGACAACTTTATGTAAGACCTGCTGACAACTTTCTTAGACTTGATGACAACCGTCTGACACTTGATGACAACTTTCTGACCATTTGTGACAACTTTATGACACTTGCTGACAGCTTTCTTAGACTTGCTGACAACTTTATCAGACTTACTGATACTTGCTGACAAGTTGCCGACACTTGCTCACAACTTTTTGACACTTGATGACAACTTTCTTAGACTTGCTGACAACTTTCTGACCCTTGTTAACAACTTTCTGACCATTGGTAACAACTTTTTGACACTTGCTGACAGCTTTCTTAGACTTGCTGACAACTTTATGAGACTTACTGATACTTGCTGACACTAGTCAACAATCTCTATTAGTTAACCGAAGAAACCATTTTTCCTAGCTATTCTAATTCAGAAAATAGCAAAAATTCAAGATGGCGCCGCTCTGACAGCTGGCAGCCATTTTCTTAGGCTTCCAAAATATTTTCCTTACCAATCTCTATAACGTTCCAGAATAAACCAGCTCTTGTCATTTCGGAAGCTGAAATTCGACAACCAAAAAAAAGCATAATTTTTCAAAATTTCAAAAGTTTGCTTATAACTGTTGTATGGGTTTTCTATAAGTTTTTTTTGGACAAGGGAGACTGCGTCACACTCTCCGCTATCGCTCCAAGTTTATAGCCACATTTTTTTACCTGTTGCGCAAAAAACATTGAAATTGACATCAGCGCCCCTTCAACGGTCAAAAAAATGTCAAATCTTCTGGCCGTCCTATATGACAGATGAGTTACTTTTGTCAAACAATAGCCAAAACAGATCTTTCAAATCATATTCTGAAAGTTTCGACTCAATTAAAATGGATTCAAATTCCGTCCAATTGTGTCGTTTGTGCTTGGAAAGTTCATGCGACGTAGTAAATGTCTTCGACAGGTTCCAAGACTCAACAATTGCTTCAATTTTAACTCAACACTTCTGGTTTCAGGTGATTGAAGTGTCTATTGTTTTTGTGTTGACGAAGAGTAAACGTTTCCATTGTCCAGGTTTGTAAATACGACGGTTACTCGGAGTACCTATGCGAAATATGTTGGATTAACACAAAAACGTTTCACAATTTCTACAAAAGAGTGGAATGTCGCCAGAAAGATAACTGGCATTTGGCTAGAGTTGAAGCTCATGAGATTAAAGAAGAACCGATTGACAGTTACACAATGGAACCCAATTTGCCTGCGGTGGTTGCGATTGACTTACCAATAAACAAAGTAGAAACCGACGACTTCAGCTGTGATCCCAGTAATTTATTTGAGAACGTCTTCCTCCTGTTAGCCAGTAAAAGATCCAAGTTTTTTAGATGAGAATTTCGAGCAAAATGTAAAAATGGAGATAGAATTTGGTGAGAGAAAAGTAGCAGAAAATAGATTGTCTCCAGCACTTTCCGTACGTTCAAATGAAAGCAATGAAGAGGAAGACTCAGACGAGACTGAAGAGGGCGACGATTCCAACCTAAATTCCTCCTTCGATGGAATTAATTTGAGTTCGAAAGAGAGAAACGCAAAATTTAGAGAGTTTTTTTGCATGAAATGCAAAATCTGCAGCGAGCCATATGAATCGTTTAAAGGAGCGAAGAAACACTACCGGACCGTGCACAAAATACAAGGTTACCTTCACTGTTGTGGACGAAAATTCAGTCGACCAAGTGATGCAATATCTCATGTTTCTTATCATGTGAATCCGGACGCGTATGGTTGCAATACTTGCGATAAACGATTTTTATTCAGAGGTGCACTGAAAAGACATATAAAAACCCACAAGCCAGTTGATTCGCTCGAATTCAAGTGTAACTTATGCACAGATAAAAATTACAAAAATGCTTTAGGCTTGGCGCACCACATTCGAGTGAAACATTGTTCCGACGAAGACAAAAAATTCAACTGTGACAAATGCGATAAGATGTAAGGATAGGCTTTATGTACCAAAAAAACCAAAAAATGTTTTCGTTCACAAATGACATCACGCTCGAAGGGGAAGTGCACATACGGCTCTTACGACTTCTGATAAGTTTTGATCCTTTTTGTGTACCGGTGGTGTGACGTCATTTGTAACGGTCCAACTATTTGCTATTCGCACACGAGTGGAAATTATCCCACAGTACAAGGTCCATAAATCGTTTTGACCGAAGTGCTCTACCCTCTCTAGAAGCCTAAATTCTTTTCAGTTTAAAATTTTTTCGCCCAAAAATTTGATAAATTTCAGATTCGCCTCAAAGTCAATGTTGAATTATCATATCCGCGCTGATCATGAAATGCTATTTACTCAAGTGTGTGAAATTTGCGCGCGCGTATTCAAAAACAAAAACATTTTACAAGCTCACATGAAGTGTCACTCAACAGTTCCACAGGAGACAGTTCAGTGCGATATTTGCGGAGCTTGGTAAGAAAAGAGATTCCGGAGTTCTAAACACTTAATCGCATAATGCATCGGTTTGCAGGTTGAAAAATAAAGACGGTCTTCGACATCACTTCAGGAGACACCGAGAGTCTGCCAGTGCCAAATGTCCAATTTGTGACAAAGTGTTGAAGAACAAAACATCACTGAAGATGCACATTCAATACACCCATGGTGAGAAACGACATCAGTGTACATTTTGTGACAAAAAATTCAAAAAGCTACTCATTCTGAAGGTAACGAAAACTATGATTTTGAGAATGGAATCTTTACTCCGAAAATTCATAGGAACACATTGCCGTTCACACTGGTCAACATTTGTACGAATGTGCGCATTGTCCGAAAACGTTCAAATCGTCAGCGAACATGTTCGCACATCGGAAGAAAGCACATTTTAAAGAATGGATGCGAAGCCGAAGGGAAGTACGTGCTGTTACAACTACAGATTCCGAAAAGCTGCAGTCGTAACATTCATCAAAGACAATCGATAGTTTCTTGATGAAATTGAATATTACTTAAACGTGTGATTTTATGTACATTCTGGATCACCTTTAACAATGCAAATATTATCAAATCGAACAATTTCGTCTCTCAATTGTGCGCTGTTGTTCAAACTTCGATATATTCCTCATTTTCCTCTGTAATAACCAGCACCACTTCGCCTCATTTGGATGTTACCAGAATGCGACATAAGGGACCATTCAAATAGTACGCATACTTTTTTGGAGGGAGCGGGGTTTGAGAACAGCGTGCGCTTAAATTTCGAATTTTTTTCCATCTATTTTTGCGTGTAAGGGGGAGAGGAGGGGTCTAAAATCGGTCTTTTTTAGCGTGCGCACTATTTGAATGGCCCCGAAGAGTGGAGTCGTTGTTGATGTTGAGCGTAAACGAAAATCTTCCAACTGCTGCGACTTTCTATGAAGCCTATGGCCATATACTTCAGCTTTAATCCATGTGTCAATAAAACATTGAAAGTAGCGACAGAGTGTACCCGAATTCCAATCACCGATGACAAATAACCGATGAACGAATCATGGTTGAGTCCTCGATGAATCATCTGTGATTTCCCAATAAATTATCGGTGATTTCCCTGTGAATCATATGTGATTCCCCGGTAAATATTCGGTGATATTTCCAAGTGAATCGACGGCGATTTCTCGTTGAATCAACGGTGATTTACGTATGCATCATCGATGATTTCTTTGTGAATCATCGATGATTAACTGATGAGTAATCAGTGATTCACTGGTGAATCATCAGTGATTCACTGGTGAATCATCAGTGATTCACTGGTGAATCATCAGTGATTCACTGGTGAATCATCAGTGATTCACTGGTGAATCATCAGTGATTCACTGGTGAATCATCAGTGATTCACTGATGAATCATCAGTGATTCACTGGTGAATCATCAGTGATTCGCTGGCGAATCATCAGTGATTCACTGGTGAATTCAGTGATTCACTGGTGAATCATCAGTGATTCACTGGTGAATCATCAGTGATTCACTGGTGAATCATCAGTGATTCACTGGTGAATCATCAGTGATTCACTGGTGAATCATCAGTGATTCACTGGTGAATCATCAGTGATTCACTGGTGAATCATCAGTGATTCACTGGTGAATCATCAGTGATTCACTGGTGAATATTCAGTGATTCACTGGTAAATATGCAGTGATTCACTGGTGAATATTCAGTGATTCACTGCTGAATCTTCAGTGATGCACTGGTGAATCATCAATGACTCACTGGCGAATCATCAGTAACTCACTGGTGAATCATCAGTGGCTCACTGGTAAATCATCAGTGATTCACTGGTGAATCATCAGTGATTTACTGGTGAATCATCAGTGATTCACTGGTGAATCATCAGTAATTACTGGTGAATCATCAGTGATTCACTGGTGAATCATCAGTGATTCACTGGTGAATCATCAGTGATCAAATGGTGAATTATGACTGATTTACTGGTAAAACATTTGTGATTCACTGGTGAATCACCAGTGATTTACTGGTGAATCACATGTGATTTACTGATGAATCGCCGGTGATTTACTAATGAATCACCTGTGATTTAGTGGTGAATCACCTGTGATTTAGTGGTGAATCACCTGTGATTTAGTGGTGAATCAACAGTGGTTTACTTTTGAAATATTAGTGATTTACTGGTGAATCATTTGTGATTAACTGGTGAATCATCGGCGATTAACTGGTCAATCATCGGCGATTAACTGGTGAATCATAAGTGATTAACTGATGCATCATCGGTGATTTTACGGTGTATCATGGATGATTCCACTGTGAATCATCGGTAATTCCACTGTGAATAATCTGTGATTCCACTGTGAATCATCGGTGCTTCACCGGTGCATTATCGGTTATTCCACGGTGAAGCATCGGTGAATTCCTGGTGTACTTGCACAGACGGACGGACAGGAAGGATGAAAACATAAAGTAACTATTGCTACTATTATAATGGAGTGAGGTCAGCTGTTGTATGTGCTGAGTTGATGTAAATGACCTCCATCGCGTTTGGTGTTCTCTTTTTGGTGTGAATGTAATCAAATGTAGAGTATCATTCCCACCAACAGCCTTAATTTGGAAGAGATGCGTGAAGCTATTCGATGGTAGAAAACCTGCAGAAAGTTGTTTTAAGTATTTGTGAAATTGCACTTGTATGTCACAGTTCCGACCTAAATACAACGCTGCAGAAAAAACCTCAGATTTCTCTAATTTAGACGTAAAAAAACCCAATAACTGGCGGGTCTAAATTCTACCGATTACAAACGTCGTGATAACTGTATTAAACTTCATTCTTCGTTCGGGTCTAAAAACACTGTACAAACAGACGAAATTACTGTCCTTGCAATAAAGATGCACAAAAACGATTTAGTTGCACGTTGACACTTAACCGATGGGCAGATAAACGTATATTTTGAGTGTAAAGGGATTTTCTCAAAGGACGTTTTTATTTCCAATGATTTTCTGTCGTTTTCTTTTCAAGGATTTTCTTTGTCAATTTCTGGCATGTTCTAGCATGTTTACTTGATTTTTTGGGATTTTCGTTTGATTTTCAAGAATTTTCTTTGATTTCCAATGATTTTCTTACAATTCAAAGGACTTTTTTGAGGATTTTCAATGAATTAGTGGATTGTCTTAACAACTGATTTTCTTTTGAGTGAAAAAGGATTTTTTCCATTTCTCCCCTTGCACTTTACGGTATTAGTGTGACAAGTAATTTGTGCAGCAAGTTGAGAAAAACGTTGTTTTCGTTACTAGAAGTGCGGCAAAATAAACTTTTGGAAGCGAATTTAGATTAATTTCACTTCATCATCATCATCATCATCATCATCGAACTTTATAGACCATTAGTATCTGACATAGTCTTAACCGCACGGCCCCCATGGGCGTGGAATTGGGATACGCCCAATTAGCGCGAGTGTGAAAACTTTACCCGACCGAGATCCTGCATGCAAGTGCGTTCCTTCACCCTGTGCATTCAAGGCCTGTTATTACCCATCCTTTGAAAGTGTCCAAACCACCGCAGACGACTAGCCCTTGCCTCCTCTTCCACGGACAAAACCCCTAAATTTTTCCTGATGTCGTTGTTCCTAATATTCATATTTATTACTTTACGACACTAATGATGAAAAGTGATTACTTTTCGTATCGAAAAAAAAAGTTGTACGCACAGCACACCGTTTTGGGCACGATTGTTGCTCAGCAAATTACAATAAGAAAATACCAGGCTATAGAGAAATATTTTTACATAAACGAAATGAAATGGACTTCAAAGACACATGAACGCTCAAAAATTGTGCGAAAAAACGTGACAGCAAATGTGGCTCACAACTTTATCAATCGTTCATCTGGTCGTCCTATTTTGACAGATGAGTTTTTACTTTTGTTTTGAAGTCAAACAGAAGTTGTCTTTTATATTTATCGTTTCGAATTAATAAAAATGGGTTCAAATTCCGCCCAACTGTGTCGTTTATGCATAGAAAATGCAAGCGAAGTAGTAAATGTCTTCGACAAGTTCGAAGACTCGACAATTGCTTCGATTTTAACTCAACACTTTTGGTTCATCCAGGTGATTGAATCGTCTATTGAATTGTTATTTTAACTGAGAACTTTGTTGTTCAGGTCTGTAAAGACGATGGTTACTCTGAGTACCTGTGCCAAGCATGTTGGATGAACACAAAAACGTTTCACACTTTCTACAAAAGAGTGGAGTGTCGTCAGAAAGAGAACTGGGATTTGGCTGGTCTAGAAACTCATATCGTTAAAGAAGAACCCAGATTCGGTCCCACATTGGAACCCGACTTAAGTTTAGTTAAAAACGAAGTAACAGATCCACCAGTACCTGTGACTCACTTCCAAATATGTGAGAAAGAAAGTGACAACTTCAACTGTGGTCCCAGTAATTTACTATTGAAAATCACGTTCATACCAACCAGATACAGAACTAAGTTTTTTAGATGAAAATTTACAAATGGAAATCGACGCTGAGGACAATAATGATATAGGAAACAGTTTGTCCTCCTCATACACCTCAAATTCCAATGAGAGCTACGACGAAGTAGATTTGGATGACTCCAATCAAAATGCTAGTTTTTATGGCATTACCTTAAAGGAGAAAAATAAGAAAATTCGTGAATTTTATGACATGTCGTGCCAAATTTGCAGAGAAACATTCGAATCGTTCAACAAAATCAAAAATCACTACCGCGCTGCTCACAACGTTCCAGGCTATGTATATTGTTGCGGTCGAAAATTTCATCGATTTAGTCTTGCATTCAGCCACATCTTCCATCATCTGAACCCGGACGCGTTTCGTTGCGAGGTGTGCGATAAACGATTTTCACACAAAGCCGCATTCCAGAAACACATGAAAAACCACGACCCGCTTGACTCGACTGAATCTCTTGCATACAATCGTGACATATGCACAAACAGGAGTGCAAACATTTTGACTCAACACTTGCGACTAAAACATTGTTCGGACGAAGATAAAAAATTCCACTGTGACAAATGCAATAAAAAGTAAGTAAAGCGCAATTGTTATTTTCGTAACTAGGGAGGAAAAGTTGAAATAGGGTCAAAGTCAGCAACCCCGCAAATTTATTGGACGAAATACGAGTCCCATGCACTACGTTTGTAACCAGTGGATTCGAGGGGGGAGGGGGGGGGGAGTAGAGGGAAGCATCGATCATGGTCCTTAGATGCCAAATCAGCAAAAAATATTGTCCATCCATTCGTCCGTCCGTTGGGCTGCTGAGCTAAGGGTTTTCGGTCTTTTGTACATTATTCGCGTAAGTCTTTTCCGATTTTAATATTCTTTTTTGTTTGAATGATCTAGACATGCCCGATATTTTGCAGTTGCAAGCGATTGTTTTCAATATATCTCGTATAATATGCTACAAATTCCACATTTTCGGTGTATTTGAACAGATTTCGAACATACGGCCAGCCAGTATTAAAAAGATGTTACGTTTCGCGTTTTTTGTATAGAGACCCTCCCGGAAACCTTTGTACCACGAATTTATGCTGAGTTTGTGCTGGCGATTGACACCTACCTCAAGATTTTACGACATCTGGTCACCCAGCACAAATTGAAAAACTGGTCGAAATTTTGATTTTTCGCGTTTTTTGTATGGAGACCCTATCGATTTTGAATTTTATTGCGGAAACCTTTGCACCACGTAATTCTCGTTTTGATCTCCTCCTATACATCATTAGTCACGTTCAATATCGAGCCCAAATATTTAAATGATTGCACGACCTCAAAATTGAACGTATCCATGGTCTCATTTTGCCACACACAAGATCCTTGCTTGCGTTCCATCGCTACATATTTAGTTTTTTCTTCGTTTATCACAAGTCCAATTTTACTCGCTTCACTTTCCGTTTCTATAAAAGGTTCCTTGACTGCTAGTGTCGCAAAGCTTGTCGATCTATGGAATCGTATGCTTGCTTGAAGTCTCTGAACAGTTCGTGTATGTTTATGTTGAATTCCCATGTTTTTTCCATAATTTGTCTTAATGTGAAAATCTGATCTGTGGTTGGGCTACCGCGCCTGAAATCGCACTGATAGTCACCAATAATTTCCTCCGCATATATTCATAATCAGCATACGTATTCTTGAAGGCCAAGTCGCGTCCTTCTCTGAGTCGCTTGGAGTCTGGCACTTTTCTTCGCTTCTACAGCAGCTTTACATTCATCATCGAACCGCAAACTATGTTTTCCGGAGATAACCTCACCTATTTCGGTTACTGCGGCTGTGACGATATCTGTGTTTTGTTGAGCTATCTCATTCATGTCGTTACTTTGTGTGCCAGTTTTCTTAATTTTCCTCTTGAATTTGGCATTTGTCTCTTCGTCCTTTAGGTTATCTACATTGAATTTTGGGTGTACGTTTTGTCGTTCAATCGTGTCCACTTGGCTCTTATTGTTATTTTAACAAGGGCGTGGTCTGATTCGTGCGTAGTTCCTCTGTAGCTCCGTATTTTAATTATGTTTTGTCTAAATTGTTTATCTATCAGCACATGATCTATTTGAGTCTGAGTTCTGTTGTCGCTTGAGATCCAAGTAACTTTGTGAATGTCCTTTCTCTGGAATTGCGTACTCCTAATAACCAGACCGTTCGATATTGCAAAATTAACCACTCTGCATCCATTATCATTGCTATAGCTGTGCAGACTGTGTTCTCCCTTCCTATTTGGGCATTAAAATCACCCAAGGGTACAATAACATCTGATGCCGGAATCGATGCAATGGCGCGTTCCAATTCATCGTAGAACGTGTCTTTGATCTCATCTTCCTGCATTTCTGTCGGTGCATGGACGTTGAGTAGTGTCACCTTGAATTTATTTGTTCTTATCCGAAGTGTGCACATATACTTGTTTATTGGCACAAAATCCAAAACTAAATGATCTCCTGCACCGCTGCTATCTTGATTTTATATCTGCTCAGATCTGCTAGCGTGTTTTGTGTCGCACCTATCGCATATAGACTTCTAACGTTCCATGTTGCCATTTCCAAATCATTGTCTTTATTTCGCTGCTGGGGTCGTCGTCGTTGAATCCGTCTGGCTTTTATCCGAGGGTCTTGTAGAGTTTCTTGAACTAAGTTTTTTTTACGAGGAGGAGGCGTTAGCACTTGGCTCAACCTATTTATTTTCCCTGATCATCAAGTAGCACTCTTAAGTTTAGCACAAAACGCCGCGGAGAATTGAGGTCCCAGGGATTACGACTTGGACGTAAAAAAAGCGCTTGATAGTTAGACAGTTATACGCCAGGCACATGACCCGGACTACCACAATCCGCTCATATGCAATCAAGCGGTACCCTATCTAACTACCTAATGAGAAATACATTGCAAAAACAGATGAAATTTCACAAGACGTAAAATGAAAAAACAATGGCTGTGAATTATTGACTTAATATTATAAAGTAAGCAAAAAGTACAAGCTTTTGCTGCCTCTGTCATAAAAGGTAATAACCGAACTATCTGAATCGCAGTGAAACAGCCTCGGCAGAATTGTTCGCAATGGATCAATATGCCAATGATACCAAAGCTGACGTTCCACCTCAGATATTCGAATCAGACGACAAGGCGCTAGGACAAATGATGCACAAAAAATCGATTAATCGGTACAGACAAGCGTACGAGGTTTTCAAAAAATGGCAAACGTCATATGGAAGCACTGGTTACGATGAAAAGACAATGATGGCGTATTTTGCTTCTGTTGAAGAAAAATACTCACCGAATACTATGTGGAGCATGTACTCGATGATTAGGAAAACAATTATATGGAAGCACAACATTGACATCTCCAAACATTCAAAGTTGCTTTCTTGGCTGAAGCAAAAAAACGGTGGGTACAAAAGCACGAGGTCGAACGTTTTTGAGGCGGAGGAGATAAGCCGATTTGTGGTTGAGGCTCCGAACAGTTCGTATTTGGCGATGAAGGTATAAAACGAAACGAAAACTACGTCAACTCTTTTTTTATTCGAATATCCGTTGCAGGTAATCTTGGCGTTCGGGATTATGGGGATTTTTAGAGGCAGCGAAGTTATAAATCTAACTATTGATAATATTAAGGACAACGGAGATGACATTATCGTTAGAGTTCCGTCGAGGAAAATCAAAACTTCCAAAGTATGCGTTGTCGATGGCGAGTTTACTAATATCATTCGAGAGTACCTGAAGCTGCGTCCGCCAAATGTACCAACAAACAGACTATTCTTACAATATCGTGACGGTAAATGCACGCGTCAAGTCATGGGAAAAAACACCATAGCCAATGTGCCGAAAGAAATTGCTAAATTTCTGGAACTGCCCAATATAAAATCGTACAATTGCCACGCCTATCGGCGTTCAGGGATGACAATTGCTGCAGATGCAGGCAATGACAAGCTTATTTCCGGCGCAATTCATTTGCCCTCTTCGTCTGCAAAGACTGCAATTTTACGTCCGATGGAATCGTCGTTTGTCTCTGCTTCGACTACCATTTCACGTCCGATGGAATTGCCTTCTACGTCTGCAACGGCTAACATTTCACATCCGATGCAAATTTGGTGATGCATCTGGTGTAACGTCCATTGGAATAAATGTTGGAGGGGAGTGCAGTAGCTTTACTAATATTCTTATGAAATGAATTGTCTACATTCTCCATTTCTTAAAGAAAATCATTCGAATTTCATTAAAATTGAATTCAGCATTTACTAGTACTGTAGTTATCAATTTTACATTCAAATCTTTCGCGCCTTACAAATGAATTTGGCTTCACACTTTTACTTTCGCCTCGTGGGTCCTCATTGGTAGGAAGAAAGTATCAGCATTCCTAGTTGGTATGAAATGTTATGAAAAATAGTTATTTTCATGCTTGCCAGCAGGGACGAAAGGAAAAATGTAATCCCACGGGGCGAAAGTTGTGTTACTGGAAGATTTTCTTGCAAGATGTGAAAAAGTGTGATGCTCTAACGACTTTTTAGATCAAAGTGTTCGGGCCGGTACGAAGTACGAGTCCCATGCATTTACCACTACGTTTGTAACTAGTCGCTTCGAAGGGGGAGTAGGGGGGAGCATCGATCATGGTTCATAGATGCCAAATCAGCAGAAAAAATTTTGTCCGTCCGTCCGAGAACACAGTAACTCGGGTAAAACTTTCAGAATCTTTTTTCCCCAAAAATGAGTCTGTATTGCAGATGGGCATTTTTGGACGAAGGGCCGCTGAGCCGCCGCTCAAGATTTTTTTCGGCTAGCCAAATTCAGCCACCGCCGCCGAGTATTTTTCACCATCGAGCCGCCGCCAGCCGTTTTTTGCGGCTCTGGATTGGTTTTCGATCTTTTGTACATAACTCGCGTAAATCGTTTTCGATTTTCTTATTTTTTTTTTGTTTGAAAGGTCTGGGCATGCCTGACAATTCACGGATTCGATTTCGAGCGTTTGGACTCAATCAGGTCCGGCTAAACCGATTTTCAAACTTTTTTCCTGAAAGATAACTGAATAAATGATAACGAATTTGAATTTGGACACAATCAGTAAGGAACGTTAGAACTTTTCGACTTATATCTCTGCGAAATTAAAACAGAAATCGCTCTTAAAGGTTTTAAATTAAAGATATGGATATCAGAAAATCACAGAAACTAAATTATTGAAAATCTATTGAGTGGTTCGGGCTGTAGAGTCCTCAGTGTGGGTCCAACTCACGCTACGCGACCCTAAACGATATTTGGTGGTTTTTTGTGAATATTTCTATAATGATGTAGTTTTTGAATTTTTTTCAAACTTCGGGCTTTTTTATGGATATGGAGAGGTTTTTTGCCGTTGCTTCGGACAGAGCCCAGAGCCGCCAAAAACGGCGGCTGTCGGCTAAAGTCAGCGCCGCCGCCGCCAACGATTTTCGAACGGCTAGCCGCCACGCCGCTGCCGTGAAAATAGTCGACGGCTGAAATTTTTTTTCGTAAATGGTTTGAAAAATAAAGTGAAATTTTTTGTTTAAAAAAAATTGTACAAAAGGAAGAAATCTTTTTTGACCTACTAGATTGTAAAATTTGTTAAGCGAATAAAGGAACCCCCGCGTGTGCTCTCATGATGGTTCGTTCATCATCATCAAACTTTACAGACGGTTATGTACCTATCGGTGTGAGTTCTTTTTATGACACAACCCTGGGAAGGTGTACAGCCCTCCTCCATGCACTTCAATCGCCCGCCAAGGAAATGGTGTGTTTGCCCAGAGAAAGTGGTTCGTTAGAGTGGCCTGAACTATTACACACGCATCTCTTCTATCTAATTTCCAACGTAAGATAATTGGTATTGGTATTACCTTTTACACAAGTCCAGGTAGCTCAGCCGGTAGAGCGTCGGACTGACACAACAGATGGCCCCGGTTCAAACCCACGTGTTCAATGTACTTGTCTGGTTTTTCCCATCACGTAGTGATTAGGAACAATCTCTGTTAGTTAATCCTAACAGACCAATCAACCGTAACACGTCGCACAAAAGTAAGGAAGGAAGTAAGTCGATTTCGCAAAAAAGCAACTACATCTATCTCCACTTACAATAACAAATTCAGATAATACTAGCTTTCAAGTCGAAATGCCTCATTCAATGTAATTTAACACTTACATTGACGGTGATTCGGACTCAGTAGATCCAACTCCCGTTACTGGATCCCCGTATCCCTAGCGTTACTCGAGCAGGCACAATGGCCTAGGTGTCTCGACAAATGATCCAATCCTATCCAATATCCAATTCAATTACTTTCGAATAAAGAAATTTTGAAAGTAGCGTGTAGTGAAAATTAAAGTTATTGCCTTCAGCCGGCTTTTTGACCGGCGGCGCGGCTGAGCCGCCGCTTAAGATTTTTTTCGGCTAGCCAAATTCAGCCACCGCCGCCGAGCATTTTTCACCATCGAGCCGCCGCCAGCCGTTTTTTCCGGCTCTGGACTCTGCTTCGGACGGGTTTTTCCATATTGCCCTTTCGGCAATTTCCAGTCCAATTTAATGTGGACGTATTTCATATACTTAAGAGTTTAGGCAATATTTGCTTAGATACGTTCGAGTCTTTTTGCAACGTCTATTCAGTTCCCCATTTCTATTGTGATGCGACGGGTCCCTTGCATATGTTTTTTAAATTAAATTTCACCATCATCAGGTTGATGCTTAAAAACCGGAAAAACCTGCGGCAAAAAACTGAAATTTCCGATATCAGATGAAGCCGTTTGATCATCTTAGCCTCAAAAGCTCTTCTCAAATTCCATTAAAGAAAATCGAAAAAAGCCTCTGACTAGCCGACGGTAGGTTTCTCCAATGATTTTCACCAAGAGTCTTGACCGGCGCACGAGCCTATCTCCATCCATGCTCTAAGTGCGACGTCGGTTGATGTCAAAGTATAGGACTTTCCAGATACATAAGACGACGTACACTATCATGTTGCTAGAAAAACTTCTTTGCCTTCAACACCTCAATTTTCCGAATTCGAGGCAATTTTGACATAAAATTGGATAAATTCCAGATTCCTGTCACAGGCAACGCTGTCTTATCATATCCTCGCTGATCATGAAATGCTATTCTCTCAAGTATGTGACATTTGTGCGCGCGTATTCAAAGACAAAAACATTTTGCGAATGCACATGAAGACTCGTCCATAGGGATCGTCCATAAATTATGCAACGCAGAAGTATCAGTGGTAAGTTCAGCAATTTTGTTACAAACTGTTACGGGTCGAGTGGTCGGTGTCATGAAAACATTACGTAAGGAAGCTTTTCTGCATTTCTCCGCATAAACTTAAACCTGTTTTTCTGTCTGATCGGGAGCACCATCTCGCTTCATTGTTTCTTCGAATGGCACTGAAGGATGACAAGTTTAAAATTGGACAAGTCAATGAGGTGCATTCGACAGATGTTGCCCGATGCGCATCGGCTCTTGCGAGTGCGGAATATATCACTGCACCATCAAGATCATGACGAGTCGCCGGCGAACGAGCCACCATCGCAAACCGCTAAAAACGAACGAGAAAAACGTGTCACTTGTCTCAAGAACCCAACCGAAACGAATTGCTGCTCAGAACACGTAGATTGGTTCAAGGATGGCCAAGAAAATGAAGTGAATAGTAGCGACAGTCAATGCAAGTCATTGATATCGACTAACGGATGAGCAGTGTTTGGGAGAAAGAATAAAAAGGAATTTTTATAACTTTCTTACTTTTTTTGTTTCGTAACGAAAGTTCATGGAGACTCTTTTGTTACGGTTTGTTACAATGTAGACTGGTAGGTCTGAAAAATGCCATTTTTTGCGTTAGCCAGTTATCATAAGCTAATTATGGCAAAAATGTCCTCTCTTCGTCCTATTTGAAATTTAATGAGTACAACGATTATGTGAGACAGTGATTTGAGTCTCGAACGAACAACGCTTGGGGAGTTGTACAGACAAGCCGATAATGTTGCTAACATTCAGTTTTTCATTGTGGAAAATTGAGGACATTGAATTGATCTTGATCTGACCTCATATATAATCAGAATCAGGTTAAATAAAGATGGCCTTCGACATCACCCAAAGCGACACCAGAACGATGCTGGCGCAGAATGTTCCATTTGTAACAAAGTATTGAAGAGCAAACCGTCACTGCAAATGCACATTCAAAATGCCCATGGTGAGAAACGACATCAGTGTACATTTTGTGACAAAAAATTCAAAAAGCTACTCATTCTGAAGGTAACGAAAACTAAGATTTTGAGAATGTGTGATTTTATGTACATTCTGGATCACCTTTAGCAATGCAAATATTATCAAATCGAACAATTTCGTCTCTCAATTGTGCGCTGTTGTTCAAACTTCGATATATTCCCCATTTTCCTCTGTAGTAACCAGCACCACTCCGCCACATTTGCATGTTACCAGAATGCGACATAAGAGTGGGGCCATTGTGAATGCTGAGCGTGAATGAAAATCTTCCAACTGCTGCGACTCCATAGGTTACATATACTCTAGCTTTAATCCATGTGTCAATAAATGGAGTGAGGTCAGCTGTTTGTAGCCTTGTAGTTGTATGCGCTGAGTTGATGTAAATGATCTCCATAATGTTTGGTGTCCCTCTTCTTGGTGTGAATGTAATCAAGGGTTGAGTATCATTCCCACCAACAGCCTTAATTTGGAAAAGATGCGTGAAGCTATTCGATGGTTGAAAACCTGCAGGAAGTCTACACAATATTTTAAGTATTTGTGGAATTGCACGGGTCTGTCACAGTTCCTACCTAAATATCCAAGAAAATGACATCCTTTCTCCATTTACACCAGTTAAGTCACCTTGGTCAGGACGTATTTCGTTGCGTTGTCGATCAAAATTTCTACACCGATCGTTATCCGGATTTACGTGAGAAGCGAAAAAGAAAACCTGATGAGTTTACAGTAAATTATCGTCCATTCGGAAATCTCGACCTCTTACCTGTTTATTTAGTGCTCCATCGTTACCTTGATAGATGTGTCTACCAAACGAAGGATGACTACAGTCGGGGTTCTCTGACGTAGCTCCATTCCCCCATACTGAATTGATCAATGTGTACACATTCGATGTACCACCTTCAGCGGGACGAAGATACACCCGACGACCATGCACCACTGACGGGACAATTAAAACGAACAGAAATAACACTTTGGAGTACATTAGCCTGAAATTGATTCAACTTTGTGGTTTTGTGGGTTGCATTTATATATTCGAATGAAAATGATGGAATGATAATTCCATCAGTTTATCAAGACATTTTAATTTCGGTTGATTGAAACGTGTGTCATTCGTAACATTAATTGATTTTTTGATAAGGTCGACAGCGAAGAAATGGCATCATGTTTCATTAATTGTGACAAATTTTATGGAGATAAGAATTCACCCCACAAAATGTACACGAACTGCCACCGAAAAGTGGACAAAGGCCAAGAGCTTGAATCACATTGAAGCATCTTGATCGTTGCACTGTTAATAAAGTGATGCGAGAGAAGATATGAATAGTTAATTAATCGTTTTTTGCAATGATGATGTGTATAGAGTTGCACAGTGACATTTTATGGCACTAGTGCGATAATAGTAATTTATGCAACTAGTTGCGAAATGGAGTTGTTTTTGTCCTAGATGTGAAATTATTAAACGAGCAAAGCGAGTTGAATAACCACATTGTGTGACAAAAACAACCAATTTCGCAACGTGTTTCATACAAGACTTTATGCAACAACTTGTGAATCACTCATTTGAGTGAAAAAAAGCTCATTCAGAAGTTCACGTTTCACAAGTTGTTGCATAAAGTCTTGTATGAAACACGTTGCGAAATTGGTTGTTTTTGTCGCACGATGTGGTTATTCAACTCGCTTCGCTTGTTTGATAATTTCACATCTAGGACAAAAACAACTCCACTTCGCAACTAGTTGCATAAATAACTATTGTATCACTAGTGATAAAAAGTAAAACCAGTTTTAAAACGACCTCTCCAACGTCAACGAAACGATGCATGAAAAAGTTCACTTTTCACAACGGCGTTGCATAAAAAAGTTTTGTCGCACTAGTGCGAAAAATGACCTCATGCGACACCGAAAAAACGCACGAAAAAGCGAGTCAGTTGCGAAAAATTTATTTGTTTAGCGTATGGTTTATAGCATTTTATATTTACAATCATGCACGCAGCAGTAGCGGAGGGCGTGTCGGTCCTCACACACCTAAAACATTCCAAAAACCATCATGATGGCACTACGGCAGTAAGGGGCCGTGGCGCAAGTCTTACATGCCAAAAAATTTACAAGAAAATTTTTTCGTAGACTACGGTACCATATATGCAGGAACTTTTTGACTTCTCCCCCTTGCGACGTACCCCCCGGAAATTATTTTTCCGGATTCTGCGCAAAATTTTAAGCCAAAGTGCCCTTTTACTCATTAAAAACGGCTCAGCCGATCCGGAGATATGAATTAAGCAAGTTTGCTATTTTGTATGGAAGTGGACCCAAATCGACAACTTATAAATAGTATTTAGCAAATCTTAGGCGAAAAAATGCCTTATGAGAGCAAGGCAAAATTTTCGACCGATTTTTCTTAGAGTTGTGGGGAAGGCAGATTTAGTCCTATTGGACTGAAAATCATTTTCAGCGCATATTTAGGTGTGATAAACCCCCCCTGAAATTTTCATCCCGATTGGACAACCTAAATTTTCAAAATTTAAGAAAATCTTAGGCGAAAAAATGCCTTATGAGAGCAAGGCAAAATTTTCGACCGATTTTTCTTAGAGTTGTGGGGAAGGCAGATTTAGTCCGATTGGACTGAAAATCATTTTCAGCGCATATTTAGGTGTGATAAACCCCCCCTGAAATTTTCATCCCGATTGGACAACCTAAATTTTCAAAATTTAAGAAAATCTTAGGCGAAAAAATGCCTTATGAGAGCAAGGCAAAATTTTCGACCGATTTTTCTTAGAGTTGTGGGGAAGGCAGATTTAGTCCGATTGGACTGAAAATCATTTTCAGCGCATATTTAGGTGTGATAAACCCCCCCTGAAATTTTCATCCCGATTGGACAACCTAAATTTTCAAAATTTAAGAAAATCTTAGGCGAAAAAATGCCTTATGAGAGCAAGGCAAAATTTTCGACCGATTTTTCTTAGAGTTGTGGGGAAGGCAGATTTAGTCCGATTGGACTGAAAATCATTTTCAGCGCATATTTAGGTGTGATAAACCCCCCCTGAAATTTTCATCCCGATTGGACAACCTAAATTTTCAAAATTTAAGAAAATCTTAGGCGAAAAAATGCCTTATGAGAGCAAGGCAAAATTTTCGACCGATTTTTCTTAGAGTTGTGGGGAAGGCAGATTTAGTCCGATTGGACTGAAAATCATTTTCAGCGCATATTTAGGTGTGATAAACCCCCCCTGAAATTTTCATCCCGATTGGACAACCTAAATTTTCAAAATTTAAGAAAATCTTAGGCGAAAAAATGCCTTATGAGAGCAAGGCAAAATTTTCGACCGATTTTTCTTAGAGTTGTGGGGAAGGCAGATTTAGTCCGATTGGACTGAAAATCATTTTCAGCGCATATTTAGGTGTGATAAACCCCCCCTGAAATTTTCATCCCGATTGGACAACCTAAATTTTCAAAATTTAAGAAAATCTTAGGCGAAAAAATGCCTTATGAGAGCAAGGCAAAATTTTCGACCGATTTTTCTTAGAGTTGTGGGGAAGGCAGATTTAGTCCGATTGGACTGAAAATCATTTTCAGCGCATATTTAGGTGTGATAAACCCCCCCTGAAATTTTCATCCCGATTGGACAACCTAAATTTTCAAAATTTAAGAAAATCTTAGGCGAAAAAATGCCTTATGAGAGCAAGGCAAAATTTTCGACCGATTTTTCTTAGAGTTGTGGGGAAGGCAGATTTAGTCCGATTGGACTGAAAATCATTTTCAGCGCATATTTAGGTGTGATAAACCCCCCCTGAAATTTTCATCCCGATTGGACAACCTAAATTTTCAAAATTTAAGAAAATCTTAGGCGAAAAAATGCCTTATGAGAGCAAGGCAAAATTTTCGACCGATTTTTCTTAGCGTTG
>WJQU01003230.1:0-40948 GCA_029228625.1 Pseudolycoriella hygida
AGCACTGGGAGCCATGGAATGGGCGAAAATAAATTTCTCTGCCCAAAATGATAAGAGATAGTTTTTTTTCAGTATTTGCTTAAATACGCAATACAGAGACTTACTTTCAAAGGCCAAGTTATAGAGAATTAAATTTAGGCGAACACGTGTTTCAGGGTTTTGGGGAAATATGGCCCAATCCTGGTATATGGCCACTTCAATAATTGGGCAGGATGACCCAGATCTCCAGAACTATGAGAGGTAGAAAGTTGCTTCCAAGAACAAAGTTGTAGATAATAAAATTTTAGATAACACGTTTTTCTGGGTTTGAGGGAAAAACAACTTAGTCCTCGGATATAAGCTTTTCTAGATTTGAATGGTCTGAGACGTACTTCGGTAGGGCCTTTGACATTACCTTGGGTAATTTCTATGGATCTTTGAAATTCTTACAGTTATAAAAGAACAGAAAACGTTGGATTGTTTGCTTATTTGTATATTTAGGTACGTTCGAGTCACTTTGCCACATCTATTCTGTTTGTCACATCTATTCTGATACGTACGGGTCTTTGGTTATGTTTTCTTTTTGATTTTAATATCCCGTTGCAAATATTCCGTCATATTACAGTTGACTCACCTCTGTAATCCCCCAACCTGCCACTGTTCCCAATGATCCAGCCTCACTATATGTGCCTTGTAAACCTAACGCAATTGGTCTAATTAAGTTATCTTTTTCAATTAACTGCTGAACTGTCTTCAAAACGGCCACATCAAAGTCGTAATTGATGTTAAAATTTGGATGAAGGACAATTCGTTCAGCATTGAACAGTTGCCCCAAAAATCGATTTCTGTTCCCACCACGTAATGTTACCTGAATTTAAATTCAATTAAATTGAGTTTTGTTAAGTTGCATCAGACGTCCACCTGTGACGGAACTGTTTTGATTAAACAATGTGCTGCGGTTATTGTCCAATATTTGGAAATTACTGACGCCCCGCAAATATGATGCC
Organism: Pseudolycoriella hygida; assembly: GCA_029228625.1. Taxonomy (NCBI): domain Eukaryota; kingdom Metazoa; phylum Arthropoda; class Insecta; order Diptera; family Sciaridae; genus Pseudolycoriella; species Pseudolycoriella hygida. The sequence continues at coordinate 987 of WJQU01003230.1, forward strand.
CCAAACGTCTCAGCGAAAGCTATAAAATCATATACTTCCATCACTTTGATCTCAATTTATTTCACATAAAATACCATATAAGGAGCCGCGGATATGTCCACTTCATCTCCATCAATAACAAACGTTTGTTGACCACTTATTATTGAAATACATTGAAAATAAAATAAAAACGTAATTACTTTAGCTACGAACTTCATGTTAATTCAAAAAAATAATGCTAACTGACTGCAAACATTCCTAAAAACAATAATCTAGCTGTTATCATATCTCCAAGTGATTACACATCTTCAGCTAAATCGCATGTTCATTAAGTAAGTTTTTCTTGCGAAAATCAAGATTTTTCTACAGTAAGAGGGACAACAGTTCAAATGCCAAAGTAAATTTATTACGGGTGGATTCTCGTTAATTCGTATATAGGTTTTCAGTGGTAAATGCAAGGTACGCATTAACGAGAATCCAGCCGTGCTCACCTTTGCAAGTACTGGAAGGTCGCAGTAGATGTTCACTCGGCTAGGCACAGGCAGTCTGCATTTTTTTGTGAATTTCAGAAAAGTATAAAACATTTCAATTTCATTCAATTTTCAAAACTGATCCCAGTTTTTTCCAACGATGAAAGTCAAGACAAGAGGGGAAAGTATAAATGTATGGACCAATGATACGGGTAAATTGCAAATGAGTGCATTAGTGGGAGTTCTGAAACCTCCGAAACTCCAAATTTAAAACAGAAACACTTTTCCAAAGACCCTAAAAACATTGAACCGACCTGAGCGGAAGATTCATTTATACTTTCGAAAACAGTAATCTTATCCATTTGGAGAGATATAACTCTGAAATTCAATACTCTTTGATTGGTGCTTATCATTTAGAAGAATTTCGATGTAGTATTTAATGAGTCAAGACCACTCTATGTAAACATTGGACATTTGGACTCATACAAATTTTACACATCTATAGTACACATTGTAATTTACTAAAGTCATTCATACATTTAGTTAACTCAAGTCCACGGTTTTTAAGAATTTACTGATTAGATAAGAATGGAAGAAGTTTCTGTGAAAAAAATAGCGATTTTCTTTAGGTGCACTGCTGTTTTAAGTTGGGTGGGTGATGATTGATTGATTTATTAGTTGGGTGTAACCCCTTTTAAAAATACAATGAATATGAAATATGTGAGCACTTAGGCGGCCATCGTCGTTGGGCCCATTGTGCTGCTCCCCTGTGGGTTTCGTATGAGGTGTAGTGAGATGTTGGTTGATGGTGATGTTATTCCTGGTTATTGTTCTGCTTGATGATGGTTAGTTTGGTGATGACAATGATGATCTGCCGCTGTCAGACTCCGGTTTTTCCGCCTTTAGTCATTTGGCTCCTGAGATAAGACAAAGGACTTTTGGGTAAGGCAATTCACGGAATCTTTCTATCGTAAGGTTAGAGTCACCCTAGTACCGCGCCCTAAGCGCCGCCAAAGCAGGGCAGTGACATAGAAAGTACTTCGCTGTTTCACGTGTGTCTCCACATTTTCTACAGTTCGGGTCGTCGCCTAGTCCCAGCCTATTTTGATGGTATCTCAGGCCGTTACGTTCCGTTAGCCTCTCGTCAAGGCTTGCATGTTGTACCCCGCCAGAAATTCTTTTGACTTACTGCATGTATTCAGATTTTCCCAAGCCCGCTGGCGTTCATTTCTACTACATTGCGCGCTGCAAGTCCCTCATGGCAACAGATTACAAGTTCCTTTCCCACGACCCTTGCCAGCTCGACTGCTTTTTCGTTTCCTGAAACGTCGGAGTAACCTGGTAACCAGCTCCTCACAATATATGCCCATTACTGTTACTTCATCGGTCTTCGAGCCATTTGTGTAAATCACTGGGCACGTTCCTCTGAGCCACTCCTCCATAAGTTCTTCTCGAATTTAAATGCAGTGCAGGTACGGTCGCTAGGCATTTCTATTTCTCTGAAGTCGTCCTTCAGAGATTTTAGGATGCCTGCGTGCCCTATACCTACACCTATATTCAGGAGTAAATCAATGGGGCTCAGAGCAAGATCTCCATGGCAGCTGTTGGAGTCGAGGCCATCGCTCGCGTTATGCTAAGGCCTTCACACTCTTCAACACACTCATTACCTTTAAGGCTCGAAGTCAGGTCAGGTCAACCTGACCTGACCTGAAATACCTGAACCTGATTACGACCTGAACCTGAATTTCCAAATTTAAACCTGACCTGAAATTGACCTGAAACCTGAAAACCTGAAATCCAAAAAACCTGATCCAACCTGAATGACCTGAATAACCTGAAATCCAAAATGATCATATGCGGTTTATTCATTTTCATGCTTCCTATTAGGGACGAAAAGAAAAATATAACCTTTTCACCCCGTGAGTTTACATTTTTCATTTTTCGTCCCCAGTAGGAAGCACGAAAAACTTAATACGTCATTCGGAAAAAGATTGTCCTCCTACTACCTCGTAACCTAAATAACTATTATTCATGGTAATAGACAAAAAATAGTCGGATATGTTCCATATAACAAAATTGTCACCTCGGCTCGTGATACAAACAGCCTTATTTCAGTAGATAAAACAAATACTGTTAAACGGGTCCGGATTGGCCTTTTGATTTTGACCTATTTTGACGCCAATCTCAAAGTTCAGGTCGAGATGCGTATTTCACTTGCATCTTAAAAAGAGATAATGGGCTATCCAAATATGACCCATATCTATCGACTGTAACGTTTTGCTGGACCCCCCGCCCACCAGAGCGTGACGTCATTTATGAACAGCTCCTAATTCCGTTCTACCTTTAATTTTTACGAAAGTCTAAATATCTCGTGAGTATCGCTCGGAACAGGTCAAAGTCGACCTGTTTTTGTTCAGGTTAACCCAGGGAAAAAAATCGGGAAAATCGGGAAAACTTTCCCAGTTTTTCCAAAAATCACTAATTTATTTAGATAGTTTTTTCTGCTATTTACACAAAATTAGATCTAAACGTATTTAGATGCTTAAACACTAATTTAGGCATGGCAGAAAAATTTTGAGTAACATTTCGAACGGATATTTCCAATACGTTCATTGTGCTATAATGTTCGCCACTGCTGTCAGCTTATAAGATTTTTTATTGGTCTTGATTCAAAGTAACTAATGTTCAAGCAATTACAAATACTAGTCAGCTGGGAAAATTGGAAAAACGTTTTCCCTAGAATAGTCCCTGGGTTAACCTGAGCCTGATTTCGACCTGATCCCAATGATCGCCTTTCAGGTCCGATCTGAATTGAACCTGAACCTGAACCAAACCTGAAATGTGATTTTATTTCAGGTTCAGGTGAGGTCAGGTTCGAGTTGACCTGAATTTTTTCATACAAATTGTGAGGTCAACATGAGCCTGATTTCACCTGAAGCTGAAATAAAATCAAATTTCAGGCTTCATTCAGGCTCAGGTCCTATTCAAGTCAGCCCTGAACCTTACCTGACTTTATCAGGTTTAATGTATTTAACGTTCAGTTCAAGCCATACATGACATTCCGAGCATTACCCGTGAGCGAAGAATCAAAAATAGATCAAAGTTCATTCATTTCCTAAACTTTCGCCTGGGTCAAGAAACTTACAGTACGAAAAATTCGCCTTCGGCGTTTGAAAGTTAATTTTTCACTTTACCACTACAACGTGAATCCCTCTAGGAATGAATAAAAACTCATAACCCGTTGTTGATATTAGTATACTAAGGGCAAACATATCTCCTTCTTATTGTCTTTTTTAGCATACGAACCTCAAAATTACTGAATCAATTTTCCCGAAACAAATGAAAAAAATAACCAGGTCATTCAGGTCGTTCAGGTAATTTCAGGTTTCACAAAAATCAGGTTCAGGTCAGGTCAGGTTTTTTTTCAACTGACCTGACCTGACCTGACCTGAATGCAAATTTGGGATTTCAGGTTCAGGTCAGGTAATATCGACCTGTTTAGAGCCTTAATTACCTTCGCCCTGTGAGACCACAACTGCAGCCACACCCTATGTCCAAATATGCAAAATTTCATAAGCTAACAATAAAATAGTCAAATTTTTGTGACATCACATCTATCGATAATTTTTTTTTGTGATGTCACAAAAAGCTGCGTTGTTGTATCACAAAATTTCATCCCTTCTAAGTGCGTGCAATTTTGTGTGATGTAACAAATTTTTTGTGATGTGATCACAAAAATTTGTAGATATCATAAATAATTTGTGACATCACACATTATTTGTGAAATTTCCACATCACAAAAAAATATGTGAAATTTGCGACATCACAAAAAATTGTATCACAAAAAATTGCACGCACTTAAAAGGGGTAAAAATTTGTGATTTCACCAATTTTTCATCACAAAAAACTTATCGACAAACTTTTGTTACATCACAAAAAATTTATCTATCGATTAGTTTTTTGCGATATCACAACAATTTTGCGATGTCACAAAAATTTTGTTACCGGTTTTTGACCGGTATTTAAATAAGAACTTAGTAATTCTGCGCAGGTTTTCGTTGTGTTAAAAACCTGCGCAGAAGAACAAAGTTCTTATTTAAATCTCGGTCATTGGTGACATAATGGTGACAAAAAATTTGACCATCTTAAGGTGGGTTTTGAAAAGAATTCTTCGGGTATTTCACGTTGGGATCCTCAAATGTAAAGAAATTTTTCAAAATCACAAGCCGATAATTTATTCAAAAAATGGAAAAGCTATTTATCAAAATAATGGAAAATATCTATACTTTAGATAATATTTTTAGAACTGACATTTTGTCAATATTTTCGAAAGCTATTGTCATTTCGTCATTTTATCAAATATAAAGTTAACATCAAAATACAATGAAAAGAAATAAATATTTTAACGCTAATTACGACAAATAATTCAAATGTTGAATTACTGGTACTTTTTCCGAACACATGTTCTACATGTATATATCTACTGCTTTGACGTGGTTAGGACCACGTTAAACGAAGTATAACAAAAAAAATTTAAACTCGAATATTTCCAGTTGAAGAAGAATATCGCATTTTGGTAACTGAAGCAGATTTGTCACTTTTGATAACGAAGATTGGTTTCTTTTTACAATATCGTATGGTGTGAGCATCATCCCCTGTGCAGCCACATATCGGGCAAATGTACTTGCGAAGCCTCGGACATGTGAGTCTTCCTTTCAAATCACGGAGGGTATGACCGTAATACACATGAGGCGGCTCTTCATTATTTTCACAAAATCGGCAAGTCTGCAAATATTCAGTTATTCATGAGCTAGCTAATCGTTTTATATTAAAAAGGTCAAAGAAACGAAACAAAAAACTACAGTTTTGTTTCCGGACGACAAAGAGATGCTAAAAGCTTACCATGTTTTTTTGTGCTTTGGCCAGCTTTTGCTTCTTTGAGTTCCCTTTAGGTTGGAGATTTGCTAATGGTTCACGAGATTCATGCGCGACGACTTTATAAAATCGAGTGTTTTTGCTTAAAGAAAAATCGCCAAGATCGTCTCCATTACTTTCTACGTCACCAAATCCGTTATTATCGAAATCTTTTTTTAAGTCATCTAAATTTAGAGGTGGTGGCGCTTGAAGAAAAATATAAAATTGAAAAACTGTCAGCAAGTCGTAGCAAGTACTTAAGTGGCCATTTAAATAATGCGCACGCTAAAAAAGACGGACGCCCCCACCGCCAAAATGCATGCAAAAAAATTAAAAATGAAAGGAAAGCACGCCTTTCTGAAACCCTCCATCCCCTCAAATTAGCGTACGCACTATTTCAACTGTCTCAAGAAGTGCGAAGCAACGGCCATTCCAAAAGTCAAACGATCTTTTTCTTGAGCAACTTGTTAGAATTTTTAGACGAGGAAGACTTGAGTTTTATATTGTTACCTGGTAATATTGGGATGGTCAGTACTTGCAAAATCGCCTCACAAAAAGTGTTGTCTAACCAGAATTCACTCATTTCTGCGGAAAATAGAATTACCCGTAAAATACAAAGAGTGCATAGTTTCTTATTCGGCAATGACCCGCCCGCCGTAAGTGCGTCTCAATGATGCACCTATTTCAGAAAATTGTTTTTCGTGGTAGATAACAATCTGCTTGTGCCATTACATTGGACAGTAGTAAACACAGGATTTTTCCCTAGCTAATGATGATTTTTTTCATTTTATAGTAGTGGTGACTTGGCAACTAGATTCCACTCGACGTCTATATCGATCACACTATGATATTTTTATCATATATATTTTATATATTACTATCTTACGAAGCTGCCGTGTAATGATTGTCCGCAGAACCCTTTACATCTCTACCCGAAAATTTTACAAAAATTAGCTAAAACACCTGAACACGTGGACTCTGACTGCATAATTATATATCCTTTGAAATTACTTTTGTGATTGTTTGATCAAGTAGAGGTCATTGCCGAATTGAATTTTTACAAAAATTCTGTAATTTTGTAATTGATTCTTTTCGCACCAAGCTTTGACTTACCGAAAATTCTTCAACGATTATAAATTAAAAAACGTTCACTAAAAAATAAATAATTCACGACGTATAGTCTTGATATAAAAATTATACTTATTCAGTCTTTTGAGCGAAATTTTTTCTTATTCAAATTTTTATTTCGCCGTGAGCAAAAGTCTGGATGTAATTTGGTGCGACAATTAAGTTAAATTTCTACAGCGAGCCGCAACCCAGTTTTTAGAGATTTGTTCCGTATTCTTGAAAGCATTTTTCCCAATTTTAATGCAGGGGTGTAATTTATTAAGGTATTGACGGTTTTAACTTAAGCCACCTGACCAGTTGAGCAAAATACACCAGTTACTCTAACCAGTTGCTAGTATGCATTGCATACTACCAAATCAATCCACAACTATCACCACTATCATGCACATATACACTCGATTGCGTCCGAAGAAATATATATATGAAAATCCACTTTGACCATATCCTACTGCGAAGAAGGTTGCTTTTTCGGCCGCAAATGTTTCTCCCAAAAAGTTTCTCTTTTCGATCAAAGTTTCTTCATCATCATCAAAGATCATAGACAACTAGTATGTACGTCTCGGCGTTAGGTCTTTAAGTCGCAACACTAGAATTGTTCGCAAAGGAGATGGTTTGTTCGCTCAACGAAAGTCCCCTAATTGAACCTATAAAAATTGTCCTTGGTCTACCCCTGGGCCTAACACCAGAGACCTGTGCATTCAAGGTCCTTACGGGCAGCCTTTTATTAAACACATTAAAAGTGGTGTTCGAGCCAGGGCACACGACTAGCCCTTGCCTCCCTTGTCCTTGCACTGACGCAACCCCTACATTCCTAATGTCGTCGTTCCTAATATGATTATCCTACTGCTCCCTCCGATTAACTTTTGCTATATTCCTAAGAAACCTCCAGGTAATTTATCAAAATTGTTGTATTGCCAGGTCATGCACAAGATATCCGTAGTCGACCCAACTCTCACTACCGTATGGAATTGTCTGCCTGAAAATTGACCTGTGGATAGCTAGCTGTGTTCTGCTATTTAATTCCTTTTTGTTGAACACGTGCGAACTGAACTGACTGGCCACCGCGTTTCCCATTTTCCTCCTTTTGTCAAATTTTCTACATATCGTGCCATCCTCTGAAAAAATGGTTCCTAAGTACTTGAATTCAGAGACCTGCTCCAGCTATCTCCTGCAAGCTATCTCCTGCAAGCTATCTCCTTCCGAGATTTGCCGACACTGAAAACATGGAGAAATTAGTTCGTTGTAGGGTCACACAATGTAATTTCACTTTAATTTTTTTTGCGTATCGAAGCTTAATCCGTCACCCACCTCTGATTTTAGAACTTTTGTAACTGGAAGAAAATCGTTTTGAATCAGAGGCTTAATGCGTCACCTTTTTCTGATTTCAGAACATTTGTAAACAGACATAAAGACTTGCGTCACACCTCCTCTGTCAGTGTTTTTTTTTTGTGCTCTGTAATTAACTGGCCATCATTGTCTACAGCCCTCCTTCACACGACCGCGCCTAATGTCCTCAATCGTCGACCAAAATTTCTTACTCCTTCCCTGACCTGCCTCTTCCAATTCCTCCCTGATTAGAGTCGTGATGAAAAACCTCTCATTCTAATCTTCAAGCCTACAAAACACCGCAAATAAAGTTTGCATTCAAATACTCAAAAAACGTGGTCACGCGTTATAAGCCCGCAATTATTTTAGGATGCTGCTACGGCTCTGATATGAAGCTTGTAACAGTAGATTACAGTTAAGGGTGCGGAAGTAGGTCATTACAGGAGGTATCAGTTTTGTGAAATGAGCCAAAGTAAAGAGATTGTTTTTAACCAAAAAGCTTTGAAAACTGTTATTTTACGAGTGTAGAGTTTGTATCACGAGCCCAAGGCGAGGTATGCAACTGCATGAGTAAAAAAAAAACATATGCAAGGGACCCGTACGTATGAACCTATCAGAATAGATGTTGCAAAAAGACTCGAACGTATCTAAGTGAATATTGCCTCAACTCTTAAGGATATGAAATTACGTTCACATTAAATTGCACTGGAAATTGCCGAAGGGGCAATATTGAAAAACCCGACAGAAGCAACGACGCAAAAACCGCTCCAAATCCCTAAAGAAGCCTAAAATTTAATAAGAAATTTCCAAAAAAAAGTTTTTTTTTGTACAATCTGGTCATTTGAAAGAGACCTGACTGGCAATACTGAGGTAGATTTACATACATTTACCTCAGTGCTGCTAGCCAGGTCTCTTTCAAATGACCAGATTGTACTAGGGCCGATCTTAGAACTGATCTGGAGCACTTAGGAGAGGCCTCTAGCCCACACTTCCATACATAAAAGTTCGCCTCTTTTTTCTGCGCCCAGATTCAATTCTAAAAAATATTTTTCGATTACCTTTCACGGGAAAAAATGTTTTTGAAAATCGGTTCAGTTTTACTCGAGTTATCGTGTTGACAGACAGACAGAAGGACGAACAGACACTTTTTTATTGCTGATTCGTCATCCATGGACCATGATCGGTCCTCCCCCCGCTACTCCCAGGTCGAAATTCGCCTGGTTACAAACGTCGTGGTAAGCAATAGACGACGCCTCTTCGAAGAACTTCGTTGCATAAATCAAAAATCGTATCTTGACGTGTAATTTCTTATTGAAAAAGATTAAGTTAGATAGATTCTAAAAGAATAGCAATTCCTGAAGCGAAGAATTAATTCTTTTGAAAAAGTCTTGCAGTTAAGGCGCTAATTTCTTTAATATCCCGCGCTTATTTAATTCCTGCGAATGGATCCTTTCAGTACTTTTTAATAAAAATGTGTACCCCTGCCGTTGGCAAGGCAGTTTAAAGCAAAAGGAAAAGGCAGAAACGGTATGTGTGCGTGCCATCTCAGAGAGTAAAAAATGTATTAGACAAAAGCTGCCAACAATGAAATAAAAAAGTTTGATGTCAAATGTCAAAACATTAGAATCGAAGACAGTGGGTGTTTTAATAAAAGTGAAACACAAATACAAAATACTGAATCATTTAGTTTATAAAGCGTTTTTGGATTAACAATGGAAAATAATAGTGTGAGTTATTAAATTTTGGCGACGATAAGAAGACTAGCCAAACATTTTGCAAAACTGTTTCCATTGCTCTGAAAGATCGTCTGACTCATTTTAGCTAATATCTCATTTTCGATCATTTTATTTGTTCTGAATGTTCTTGTAAAGGAATGCTAGTGGGGTAATATGTTTTGATTTCTCAATGCCAGGACCCAGAAACGGAGAGTACGGAAGAAGAAGTGGAGCCAAAGTTGAAATACGTACGAATATCAAATGATCTTCAAAATATCTTAAGTAAAGATGCTGTGAGTATACTTATTTGACGAGCATTCCTAGAAAATTAAACGATAACTATTGTTCCAAAGGTCAGTTGCATTGCTGTACACTCGAGGGTAAATCTAACATTAATGCTGTAAACAGAACGTTTAATGAAATGTCTCCTCAACAGTTTCTATGCTTCGGAACGCACTGGGGAGCCATTCACTTGCTTGATCATCAAGGCAATATTGTGGACACACCCATAAATAAACAGACAACTCAGACACATATGGTTTCGGTGAATCAAATATCTGTCGACAGCAAAGGGGAATACATCGCTTCATGTTCTGATGGAATGGTGAGTATTGACTATCCTACGTAGAATAGAATTTTTGAACGAGAAGCCTCTCAACTTGAATTTGGCAATATTCTTTATATTTACCGACTATTAGGTTTCGACTTCGACTTAAGAAATAAAAGGGCAAAGAGCCAAACCATTTTCTTACTGAGGTGCAAATATTTGGCAAAACTTCTATACTACGCCTTTCTTTTAAAGAAAATTGCCTCACAACTTCCTTTAATATCAGCCAAATTTCACCTTTCTTCCCCCGCCAGTAGAAAATAACCCTGAAATTCGCATTAAAAGTTTTATTGAAATGATTTTGATTACTTAGCCGTAGTTACTTCATAGTAAATACTCTTGGTGCACATTTATGGCATCACAAGCCATAGGGTTGACTGCATTCATTGTGGCACTTCTCGATTGGTAGATTTGCTTGCGATTGATTATGATAATCGTCTTTCGTACTGAATGATGTGATTGATTTTGGTGGAAATTATTTGGTTGAAGTTTTTTTTTTGTTGTATTGCGCAACTTGATCTCCAAGAGGAACCGCCGAAAGAAACCTCCGAATTTCAAACCACCAAAAACATTTTCATTGAACGAAACTTTTCCATGACATTTCATAAAAGGAAACTTAGTTTGTACATCTCGTTGCAGCATTTTATACAAAGAAATTTCCTATCAAGAAATGTCATGGGAAAGCTTGTACAAGGAAAATTTTTTTGGTGTTTTGAAATTCTGAGGGTTTTTTTTGGCGATTCTTCTTGGAGATCGCAATTTGTCAATGTCGATCTAAATATTTTTTGGATGTCGCACCACTTTAGGCAATGATCAACGGTCTATACACCGATGAAAACAACCAAAAACTAAATATAGGCCGAGCAGTAAAGTCCATAGCAATAGATCCATTACATTACAAACCAGGTTTAGGAAGAAAATTTATAATCGGTAAGTGTATACGACCGCTTTTCGCAGTAACGTACATTTGAGTTGGCAAACCTTCTAATTTGTAGGTGATAACAAATTAACATTGTATGAGAAAACATTTCTCAAAGGGCTCAAAGCGACCGTGTTGAATGATTCCGAAGGTTCGGTATCAGCCATAGCGTGGTCGGATCAGTTTGTAGCATGGGCTAGTGCTTTAGGTGTTCGTGTTCATGATTTGAATGAAAAATGCTCATTGGGTCTCATCAAATGGCAGCAGCCGGAAAATGTTTCATTGATCAATTTTCGCTGTAATTTGAAATGGGCAAACTCAAAGACGTTGTTAATTGGTTGGGTAGACACAATTCGAATATGCGTGGTGAGAAAACGTAATTCTGTTGAAGTAGCAACCAGAGATTTACCTGGTTTCATTGTTGATCCAAGTAAGTAAAACCTTGACACATTATCTTCTGCAGTTGGTAATTGAAATAATTTCATTTGTCGTGGTAGTATCGACATTCCAGACAGACTTTTATGTGTGTGGTGTGGCACCGTTACAAGAAAATCAAATTGTTGTATTAGGCTATCCAAAAGAACGCGATGAAGAGAGTAACAAAGCGCTAAGGCCAGTGTTATATGTCATTGAATACAAAACTAGCGATTACGTAGAAATATGCACCGACAGTTTATCACTCAGAGGGTAAGTGAGTTCACATTATTGATAAATTACATAAAGACTTACTTGACAAAATATTAGAGAATCGTTTAATTAAAAACGTAAAATAAAATTACAGTTACCAGGAATACAAATGCAATGATTATCACTTAGATTGCCTGATCGAAGAAAATCAGTATTTCATAGTTTCGCCGAAGGATATCGTAGTAGCCAGTTTATATGAAAATGACGACCGGATACAATGGCTAATTGAACACGGGTAACATTCTATCCAGCAAATTTGAATTTATCTTAAAAGAGAACAGTAACATTGAACAGCATCTCGGAATTTTTAGTGAACGCATTCACCTACACTCATTAGATTTATCAGGGTGGGATGAGCCATTTCTGGTTCCTAACGCACAGACCTGTTGATTCTTTGTTTTCTTCCCGTTCATCATGTAAATCCTCAAAAAACCTTCCGGTTCTTACCAAGAACCTGTCTAGAGCGATAGGTTCTAGGTGTAAGATCGAATCACATAACCACCTAATGTAGCAGCTGGAACTTCGGACATTCACATATTACGTGGACGCCCGTTTCCTCCTCCAGGTCGCAGTCGCATCTTGATGGTCATTTTCGCCAAGTGTTTGTTCAACCTACAGTGACCCGTAATGGCTTGCACTACTCTCCTAATGCCACTACGGTCCATTCTGAGAAGCTCCTTGGCCCATTTCTCGTTAGGCGCCGGGAAGAAGAGTTTCGTGTGCTTTCCTTCGCCGTACGCGGTCATCTCTTTGCGAACTGAGCCCGCACCCAGTCTTCCGCCGCCCTTTCACACAGAGAATTTGAGATCAGGAAGTGGGGTTCTGGGCCTGCGATCGCAGATGCTGAATCGTCTACACCAGTGTGCCCCGGAACTCAGTACCAACCCGTTTAGGGTCCCTTTTAGCACTTTAACCAGTTTTGACGTTGTGCGCCTTTATCATTGACATCTTAGCAGGTGATCGCTCTGCCACCCGTCATTCCTGAAATTAAATTCATCACTCCCATCAACGTCGCAAATGTCTCCGCTTGGAGGACGCTCACTAACTTTTCCAAATAGAGACTGTCGCAGTTCACCGGTTCCTGTGAATAAATTCCGACTCCTGCTCCTTCCTCAGTTTTCGACCCATCCGTAAAGCTCACCAGTCCATCAGCCGGCAGGCAGGTTGGCCAGTTTCCTAGCCAATCCGCCCTGTTCGGTATAACTATCTGGTATCTCCTCACAAAATCGACCTGTGGAATCATGCGATATCTATGCATATCGAAGACCGTGTCGTTAATCACTTTCAGGATTTCCCATGGCCAGATTCGGAACTCCTCATCCAGAGATCATTTTGCTTCAGCCCGTCTGCCGAGGCAAAGGCTCTTGCTTTAACGATCTTCTGGATGGGCGATAGCGCAATGAACGCTTCCATGGCTGCTGTGGCAGTAGTTTTCATAACTCCCGTGACACAGATGCATACGAGCCTCTGAATTTCATCCAACTCCTTCCTCGCACACTCCGCGTTGAGCCTAGGCCACCAAATTACGCAGCCATGACTCAACATAGGTCTGACCACCGTCTCATAGATCCTTAATATGGCCCTAGACGGTGTTCCCCAGTCCCTTCGAAAAGCCTTTCATCAGCTACAGGAAGCGACTACCGCTTTCTGTGCTTTGTATTCGACATGCTCGATCCAGTTGAGCTTTTGGTCGAGAATAACCCCCAGATACTTGGGCTGGAATCAAAAACCTTTCCGAAGAGCCTGAAGTATCCGACTAAATCGTGTCCTGCGCTCCTTTTACTAAAAAGCACAATGTCCGTTTTGTCGGGGTTGACTTTAGAGCCCTTCCCTAGGCACCATTCCTCCACTAACCTCAGCAAACTCCTTAAGTGACTTCACAGAGTACTTTCGAACTTGCCTTTAACTAGAATAGTCAGGTCGTCCGAATAACCCTGCGCATCAATCTATACAGACAGCGAGGCTTTGATCAGGGCGCTTGAGTCGTCTGTAGTGGCGTCCAGGTTGGTGAAGGAGTTGAGGGAGGCCCTGAACCGGGTGGGGCGGAGGAACCAGGTGAGAATGATCTGGGTCCCCGGCCACTCGGGCGTGGAGGGTAACGAGAAGGCGGACGAACTGGCGAGGAAGGGCTCGGCAACTCAGAGTTGCGGCCCAGAGCCACTCATACCCATCCCACACTCAGCGTGTGTGAAAGCGATAAAGTGTTGGGTGCGGTCGGAGTTCGTCGATCACTGGAGCGCCTATGAGGGAGGAGTGCACACAAAGCGCTTCTTCCCGGTGCCCAATGGTAGGTGGGCCAGAGAGCTGCTAGACATGGACAGGTGCCGCATCAGGCGGGTGGTGGGTGCGATCACCGGGCACTGTGGGCTGGGCAAGCATCTGGCTAGAATGGGGCTCTCCAATGATCCCAATTGCTCCTGTGGCCTAGGTGAGGAGACGGGGGTACACATAATATGTGAATGCCCGAAGTTCTCCTCACTGAGGCTTAGGACCTTGGGAGGTCATGTGGTTCAACCCGCAACGGTATCGAGCGTGGGACCTGCGGCTCTGGACAGGTTTCTGGTTGGGACCGGGCGGTTTCCGAGATTTATATGATGAGAGGGTGACGAAACAAAGGATCACCGGATCTGTGTTTCATGGACCAGCAATGGACCCGCCCAAACTGATGAATCTAACCCTGCGCATGAACGCCTGTCTCATTCAACCTCTTGATCAGGGAGTCCACAACCATGCACCATAGCAACGGTGAGAGTATCCCCCCAACACTACTCTTTTTTTCATGAAAATTTCTACAGGATTCGCAGATAACTTCTACAATAGATCACGCGATTTATAGTTTCTTCTTTAAATCTTGGCGTTCACTTTAGCAACCGACGTTGATAAATTGATGTGTTGACTTCCCACTGGGGCCACATCATGAAAGCCCATAGGTCGCAGCTTCATATCACATAGCGCTGCGGTTCCATTACTGTCATTTTCAAAACTTAAAAGCTTGAGGAATCTTTGTTTGTTAGAATTTATGAAAATCTGAGCCTGTTCACTTTCTACTGTGATATTTTTTAATGAGACATAATTTCACAGCAACTCTTAATGCACAGAATTAATTTGATGTGATTGTAGGAAATTTGATGAAGCAATGGAAGTTATATCAGCGCATGGCGGTCGCTACTCTATAGTTAGTGTAGCGCGCTTATATTTGGACCATCTCCTAGCTCTTGGTGAATTTGAAAATGCTGCTAAATTGTGTCTACGTGCATTCGGAAATGACAAACAACTTTGGGAAGAGGAAGTGTATAAATTCGTTCGAGCTAAGCAATTAAGGTTCGACTTACGACAGCTGATGATTTTTTTTTTCTTCAAATTCTAACTTTCTAATTACTTTTCCAGATCGGTTAGTAAATATTTGCCACGAACGAGCGACTGTAAATTGAAACCTCACGTGTACGAAATGGTTTTGTTTGAATATTTAAAATTAGACGTGCCCGGTTTTCTAAATTTGATAAAAGAATGGGAACCAACTCTATACAATACATCGGCTGTTATAAATGCGATTCATGATCACTTTGATGAATCGGCGAAAGATATTTTACTGGAAGCCTTAGCGATTTTGTACTCTTATGAGAAAAAGTATGAAAAAGCGTTGTCTATGTATTTGAAGTAAGTAGAAATATCGATAGCGATAAAATTGATTGTGTTCAACTGTCTTATCGTTTGCGTAGGTTGCAGCACAAAGATGTTTTCGTTTTAATAAGAAAGTACGATCTTTACAATGACATCCATCGAATGATAATTCCGCTCTTCCAATTGGACAAGACGAAGACCATTTCGATGCTCAAGGAAAAGAACAAAATTTCGACAGATATCGTGGTACAGCAACTGGAACCGCGACAGGACTTCTTATTTGCGGTTAGATTAATGTAAACCTTACGCTGACTTCATTCTAATTCCTTCCAAAGTATTTAGATGCTTTAGATGTGGAACAGTCAAGTCGTTATCATTCGAAATTAGTCAATCTGTACGCAAAATATGATTCAAAAAAGCTGTTATCGTTTTTGAAACGTTCTAAAGATTACAACATACAAGAGGCGCTGGATATTTGTAAGCGTGAACTTTTTTACGAAGAAATGGTTTTTTTACTTGGCCGGATGGGGAACATATCGGAAGCCTTATCCATTATCATCCACAAGCTGAAGAACATACAAACAGCTATTGAATTTTGCAAACAACACAATGACAAGGACTTATGGGATGATTTGATAAATCAGTCATTGGATCGACCAGATATTATGACAAAACTTTTGGATGGAATTGTTGGTAGGAATTCGGAGAAACTGTTTCGAGTCGAAATCACACTGAAGTTATTAGTTACAAGTCCAGCCGCCATCGCTGAAGATTACACGTAGAATTCGGGGTCACCTTAGATGGGTGATTTTTCCACGTTTGTATTATGTTAAAGTTGAACGAACAAAGGATCAGAGGATCTGTAACAGGTTCTTCAAGCATAGAAAATCGGAATTTTATTTTTCGAAGATTCTAAAAATTGAAACCTATGCGGCAGCTACTACTTTTGGCATTTGCAGTTGTGTTTCGACTAGTCACATTCTCCTTAAATGAACCCGCAGCTCTTCATAGAAAAATTAATGAAAAACTGTTTCAGGTTTTATCGATCCGGAAGATCTAATTAACAAGATCAAAATGGGGCTGGAGATACCAAATTTAAAGAATTCGTTGGTAAAAATGTTGTGTGATTACAGTTTGCAAGTGTCGATTCAGGATGGTTGTAATAGTATTTTGGTTACCGACTACTTCGATTTACATGAGAAAGTGACGCGTCAACAACAAAGAGCTGTGTTTTTATCCAAAGACCATACATGTGGCTTATGTCGACAAGATATTATTGTAAAAGGTAGGGACTTGATCTTCACATTTCACTAGCAAATGTTTGATACTTTGTCTTATTTGTAGATCCCTTAAAGACGACAGACATTTTAATTTTCAATTGCCGCCATTATTTTCATCAAAACTGCTTACCAGATAAGTCAATAGATTTTTGTACAATTTGTAAATCAAAGAAACAATAGACGCGATGTTCGTTACATTGAAGCTTCGTATAATTATATTTTAATATTTATTAAATGTTCAGCGCGATGATATTTTCTATACTGACAGTTGTTTTTTTCTTCCATTACTCTGAGCACCTCTTCCCCCAATGACGTGAAGTTCACGTGTCTCTTTCGGACTGTTTATTTCAGTCAAAACCGTACAAATAAGATGCAATTAAGAAACCTCGCCTTTTATGGAGCTTTTCCTCAAACTGAATTTACCAGCTGGTCCACAAACACGCGATTGTTCATATTAAAATGTCTTCCGTGTCATTGCGCAAATGTTTTGTATAGATTACAATATAAATGTGGTCTCGATTATGCCACTCTTCTGAACTGAGGAGTGATTGTTCGTACAGCATATTGTATGACCCCTGGAGGTCTCCATTCCGTCGATTTTGAAATGCATTACAATTATCAGTCAGAAAGACATACTTATGACACATGTGAGGTCAACGCGTGGAATGCTGGTGTAAGTATAAGTCGAATGGATGCAGCTAGCTGTTGACCTTGTTGACTAAATGAGGTAAATTGTAAGTAATGTTTGAATGTGAATAGATCTAGCCTCAAACAACGCCTATGTCCTAATGCTAAACAACGCCTATGTCCTAGTGCCAAACAACGCCTATGTCCTAGTGCCAAACAACGCCTATGTCCTAGTGCCAAACAACGCCTATGTCCACAGGTAAAATCCATAAGTGATTACAATTATTTTGACCAACATTAATTAATAAAGAAGTTAGTACAACCACATTGATTAGTGAATAAGTCAAAACATAGACAACGGCGCGGCGTTGGCGTGGCAAATACATTAAAGATCCGCGTAATTGTGAACAAGCTCGTCAAAACTGTTTAAATTGGGAGATACCTTTATATCGCTTTCGACCAAATGACAACAAGATAAGAAAAGTGCTCCTAAACTCTTTGTGTTATGCTTTAAATCACATTCTTGGGTCTCAAAAAAACATTGCAAGAATATTCGAAGTCTATTTCGATTTTCGATTTCTTTAAACTACAAGTTGAGTAAGTTGAGAGAGAGCAATTACATGCTGTTTGTAACAAAGAAAATGTTTTACAACGATGCATCGAAATATACGGCAGATTTCCTAATCGTAGATATCACTCAAATATGACTTTTTTTGTCTAGACATACAACGGAATTCCATATAATTTTTCCGCACACTTTTGATTGAATACATACAATGAAATTTCATATAGTTTTCCGAACTGACTGATAGTAGGCCAATTATTATCATTCGTATAAACAAGTGTTATTAAAGGAGTGGTTGTACGAGGCTTAAACTTGCAGTAAGATTACGTTGCTGGTAGTGGTATATACAGCGACGTAAATAAAGGAAGTGGTAACATTGACGGCGCGTTACTGAAATTGAGAGTGTCGTTGGGGATTATTGAGGCGGATTGAGATGAGATCGCTCAACAACTGACAAAATATTCACACTTCGCCTGATTTTGCAAAGGAGCAGAGAGTTTCAAGTCCGGACGTACCATTTTTTCATTGACTACAGACAAACATACGACAGAAGCAAGCGTATGGAATTGTATGCGGCGATGAAGGAGCTGGGCTTTGGAACAAAGTATATTCGTCTTATGAAAGTGACATTGGATGGAACCAGATGTCGTGTCAAGGTGCAAAACTACATGTCAGGACGTGTTTGCTGTTAGAGAAGGATTGAAGCAGGGAGACGCTCTATCTAGCTTACTCTTTACAGCAAGGAACAAACGCAATTGATTCAGAATCCTCGAGCAGACCAAGGCCCACAAGTGGCTGTACCGCCGATAAAGTAAAGTAAAATAATTGAAATTACTAATGTTAAAGTTTTGGTTTTTTTCCATTTATTTTGGTATTTGTCTGTTTCGATACACCTTTGCAAAATATAGTTGCACAGGTAGATTTTGTAGCACAGGTCCTAATTTTCCTTACTCGATACGCTCGTAAGAGAAACTTAGAATTGATGCTACAAAAATCCGCTTTGAGCAACACGGCGTACAATATACACAATTAGCCAAAATCTTCCGCGGAAATTCGTTCGGACAAAGAACAATGAAGGCTTTCAAAATTTGGGGCCAATTAACCAAATTCTTCCGATTTGAAAATCGGACTTCCCTAGGAAAAGCTTAGGCAAGAGAACCAAAGAAGCTTTTCCCTTTGAATTCCAATTTTCAAATCGGAAGAATTTGGTTAATTGATGCTATTTCTTAACTTGAGCTGAACTGAAATATCGCGATTTTGTATTTTCGACACCAGTTACAGGAACGGAGAAGTGAAAACCGACAAGTTTCTGGTTTGTATGGTAAATTCGTTAGATAAATCAAAAACTTGTCGGTTTTCACTTTTCTGAGACTGTAAGTTAAACAAGGAACTTTTTAGCTCGTCTGATTTCAGAATTCTCCTTCAGCTCGTGCTGGGAGTTGCGGGAAACGTACGCTATGTGAAAATGATTGGTAATTATCAATTAATGTAATTAATTTTTGAAATCTGCCTACAGTCCTAATCATCTACGGAAAAATGTGAGCCAAATCTCCTGAAAAATACATCGAAAAACACAAAATTCGACAACTTCCTAAACAAATAATGCTACCAATCTTACTATTTTAAGGAAAATAATCACTTGTCAGATTTAATTGATTGAGCCAGTGCAAGTTATTAAATGTACGCAGAATTCAAAAATTGATTACATTAACTGATAATAATTATCAATAATTTTTCACATAGTGTACGTTTCCCGCAACTCCCTGGAAACTTCAAACTTAACAATACAAAAAATACTTCTTTCAGCGGACAAGAGAATACGAATTCATGAAGTGATGCATTTTGTTACTTACTTATCAGATTTGCTAGCTCTGGCGCAATCATTTCGTGTTGATGTAGCGCTAATAAGCAATCGCGATTGGAACTCCACTATCAATATCAACATGACGGATTGTGATGCACCACATTTTGACATGATTTTATACCAGTAAGAAATACTACTCACTACTTTTTTTCCCAACTACAAAGTTTATCACTACGTTGTGAGCATTAATAATTTCGACTTGGAAGCTGGGGGATTTTACGTTTTGAGGTCTAAATAAGATCTTGTATAACTGTCTGTCTGTCAATCTCTGAAGTTTTCTTTCTTTGAGAGTCCCAAGTTGAAGTATGTCAAGGAACTCATTCGCATATTATAATTAGTGAATTTTATTGAATATTTTCGATGAAATAAAGGATCATTTTTCATGGAACCCGGAGCACATTTATATTTATTTAGAAGGTTTATTACGTTAGGGGCCATTCACATGGTGCTCACGCTAAAAAGACTGTTTTTAGACCCCCTTGCACGCAAAAATACGTGGAAGAAAATTCAAAATGTATCGAGCGCACGCTGTTATCAAGCCTCTCCTCCTTGAATGCACGGGTCTGGGATAGCCCTATTTTCCCTATATTTTTTAAAATTTGAAATCCCCTTTTTCATCATGAATCTGATAATAATAAATGCATAATAATAAATGCAACGCAATGAACAAAGATTCGTGCTTTCTAATAGCGTAGAGTCTTGAAATAGGTGCTGGAACTCGCGAGTCGCACTTCAAGTTGACTGCAGATATTATTTGTTGTTTTCATCCCTTCATGCAACCTCAACTGCTTACTTCCGTAGATCCCCTTGTTCCAACTAATACTTTCAGGATGTATTTGAGTGTCACAATTTTTAGGAGTGTCTAAGAGTGTGCCTTCTCACAGATAGTTGTTTTTATAATCCGTTTTTGACCTCTCTTGTAGCTAAAAAAATACTTACCTCAATTTGAAATGAGAAAAAGATCTGCATTACATTCTTATTTTGTAATGGAAACAGCCTGAAAAGACAGAGTCTAACCACAAGACTGACCCGCTAGTGCACCGAAAACCGTTGTATTAACATAATGAAATTCAAC
Source organism: Pseudolycoriella hygida (assembly GCA_029228625.1). Classification (NCBI taxonomy): domain Eukaryota; kingdom Metazoa; phylum Arthropoda; class Insecta; order Diptera; family Sciaridae; genus Pseudolycoriella; species Pseudolycoriella hygida. Next base: position 21,764 of record WJQU01003230.1, read on the forward strand.
TAAGATTCCTTGCTATGACCTCACTTAACTTACCCTTTCAAATCGAATTCAAAATTAACTGGTAACATTCACACAGACTGTCGCATTGGAGAATGTGCTGCTGAGGACTGTAGGCTGTTTAATGAGTTATTCAAAGGAAATACTGAACGATATAAGTTTGGTATTGCAATCACCCGCAAGAGCTCTCATTAAACGGTCTACTGAATATACTGAAAAGAACTAATATTAAAATCAATCAATTTAATAACCTCAATACAACCAACGAGCCCCGACTTTTTTACACGACATTTTTAAACAAAGTGTTAATTGATAAATGACCACGAAACTGGAAATTGGAACTAACAAATATTGTGTACATGCCAAACTAGGGTTCTGTTCAAGTCGAATAAAAATGCTGCAAATTAACCGTTAGTATCTGCACTGCGATCGAATCTAGTAACAATTTATTGCATACTATATTCAAATCAAATCGAATATTTTTTCCAAGTGATGGCTTTGTTGCAATCGGCTCTCCATTTTATGTTAGTTCTTATCTGCGAAAGGAGTCGTTTCCCGTAGAAACAACAATCATTCTCTGTGCATAGTGGGTGTGAAATGGAGAATCTGTGCAAGTTTTGATTCTCGAAACGAAAACGTAACTTTTGAGTAAAATCTGACAAAATCTTTTGTGCCACGTCGTCTACACGACACAACCATTGAAAATAGTCAATTTTGGAAAGTTTCGAACTGGAGAAATATGATTCTATGAGTCGACTATTGCGAAAAATGACAGATTTTGGACGAATGATACATTTAATTCGACATGGCACAAAATAGTTGGTCTTAAAATTTTTTTTTAAATTAAAAGCTTACTTCGATGGTTTTGTAAATACTCACCCGATTGACAGTTCACTTTTCGAATAATAGAAACTAACGTCACATTCTTGTGCCAACTTTGCTACCAACTTCACGTTGAATAAAAATGGCCTTCGCAATAAAAATTCATCAGCACGATGTCACTTTGCTATGAAAATATGAAGAGAATGTGATTAACTTAGTTCCGCGTGAAGATAACTTCGAGTCAAAAAAAAGGATGATAATCTTAAATTCGAAAAGTGAACTCGGGTGTAACTCCAAAGACTCGGATATATTGCAGCATTTTTACACTTTACAACAGACTGAAAGTTCATTGAAATAAATTCTATTGATGGACGAACCAAAATATTTTGAAAACTTGGAAAAACTAGGTGTCGCACAGTCACTTATTTTTTGCACCTATCCATTAGAAACACAAATCACACACAGCATAAAATTTCTTATTTTATGTTTCGTTTTTCTTTTTTGTTTTAAGTTAAATTGTTTTTATTTGATTAAGCCCGAATGGGAATTGTTGTTAAAAATAATTAAAATAAATTACACATAAATTTATTTTGTTTTCATGTTGTTGTTTACAGCATCATATAAAAAGATTTTTTTTTTAATTATTTAAAATTATAGTTTTTCTTATTATTTTTTTTTTTCTTTTTCTTCAATTTTTTTTTCTTTTAAATTATTTTGTTTTTATTAATTTTACCTTTAATTAGCAATTTTTCATTTTGTTACATTGCGAAAAAAAGATTGAAATGCTTAAAATCGTTGGATTTCATTTCATTACTTTAATGATCATGACATTACATAGAAAAACACTCGGAACTTGGAGTTTTAATTTTTCAAAAACTCCATTTTGAATAATGTTCTTTTTTTAAAAAAACTTTTTTCCTTTTTTTGTTTATTTTTTTTTTAATAATTAATTCAATAATTAATTACTTTTTTTTGTTAATTGAGATTGAGAAGAGCGTCCATATTGTATGGATGAGGATGAGGCTCGGGTCAGTCTAATATCACAACCTGTAATTCGCTGGGAGTTGTTGGTACTTGTGTTGGAACAGATGTTGAAAGTTGCGAAGGTGTACCTTTGAAATTTTGTAATTGTCGCCATGGTTTTCGTGCTGCTCTTCGAAGCTCAACAATTGTTAAACTTTTGCGAGCTTTTCTGCAATTGGTAGTGAAAAAATTCGTTAAAAAATTAGTTCCTTCAATAATAAACACGAATTTCAGAGTTTTTGTTTAAAAAAGTAAGTTGTCGTCTGGTCAATTACAGACAGAGAAATAGTTAATTGCTATATGGTAACAGCAATGTCGAAATTATTAGGTAACGGTATGCATACAAAGAGAATTCCATCAGTTACCCGTACATTGTTGCTACCCTGTCACCTGGGAAACAAATGTGTCTTGTCTCATGTTAATATAAATCACATTGAAAGAGTGAAAGAGATGAAGTTCGTTACCCAGGTGACGGTACCGATGCAATTAGCCACACCGTTACCATAAACTCGCTAACACTTTTCATATCCATTTTCGGGTCCTACTTTCCAAGTTCTTCGCAGTAACAGTAGTTGTCGTTGCTTATGAGACTAGTCTAAACTCTACTTCACTCTACTGTTTTGTAGCAAACAATTGACTAAGTCTTATTACACACCAAATTGCTACCGTACACGAAATGAGAAAATGTGACAGCTGACCAATCACATATTGTAATGTCAGGTCACGTGGTATATAAAATTCAAAATTGGCCAAAGGTGAAATCATTTCAATTTTTGTCAATTCGCATCAGTGCAATGTTCGCATTTCGGAAATGTAATGTTTTCAATACCGAATATTAATGCGGACATATCACAGTTAGCTAAACTCATACAAAAAACAATTTTCGACATTACTGCTCACGTTTTTAACTTTACAAATAATTTTTTTTGTCAAAAAAAAAAAATCCGAGTTGTTCTAGCATATTTTTTTTGCTTTGCGATTCAAAATGGATGAAACAGAATTTTGTCGAAGAAGCCAACTAACACCCACAATTTCACAAACTCATTGAAACATTTGAAAGAAAATTTTTGACAAATTTGGCCATTTAGTGTGTGCGACTGTTAACGAATGTGTAATTAGCATAATGTCGTTGGCAAACTTATCTCAAAGATTAGTACATTTAGTATATTTAGAACATTTAGAACAGCTTCGTTGCTCCTATTTGCATACGTATGAACTTCATTGTTACTGACATAACATCGGGCTAATTCCATCGGTACTATAACCTGGGTAACGTATTTCATCTCTTTCACTCTTGCGATGTGATTTGTATCAACATGAGATAAAATACTCGTTCGCAAGTTACAAGACATCTACTTTGTAAACTATATGAATTTGATTGCGTTCACCATTGTTTTCAATACAAACTGAACGAAAATACATTTGTCTACACTCAGCTAATGTAGAATGGTATTTAAGTGGAATGAGCCATTGACATAACAAGAGTGAAGCACCTGAAGCACATGAAACGAGTGTAGATTTTACGGTCTACTAAAAATCGATCGCAGCGCCGTGGTAGCCAACGCGGTTCACGAATAGAATAGCTCGGTAGAAGAAGGACATAAAGCACACATTTTCACTCTTTCTCGTATTTGAATGTTGAATGTCTCTCTGTCATTTTTATTTGACATTCGAATTTGTGCATTATACCGTTCTTTTACGAACTCTTCAAGTTACCAATGAGCCGTTTGCATGGAAAACATTTTTTGTAGGAAATATTATTCTAAGCAAAAAATTGTTCTACGCTATGGCAAAATTATGACGTTTTGTATTTTTAATTAATTATTTTCTGATTTCAAAGATTTGTCACACACGAAAATTACTATACTTGCCTATATCTATCTTTTTTCTTCGCATGTAATTTTTAGTGATTCTCTCACGAAAAAGACTATTTTTGCTGGTCAAGTGCTGCTTGGAAAATGTACTGAAAGCGCACTTTTAAAACTAAAATATAAAATCAGCATAGAATTTTCGATCCATGTCGTAGAACAATTTGTTGTTCTAATTGTATTTTTGCATCGTTTAAAAATAAATTTCGAAAATGCAAACGTTCCATTGTAATGAACTTCGCAAGTAAAAATAAGGAGTTCCTTCGAGAAAAATTTTGTGAGTAGAATTTTCGTAAAATCTTTTCTTTCACAGATTTATAATCAAGTTCAAGAAACCAAAACGGTCAAGGTGTACACTTAGTGTGAATTTTTTTGCTAGATGTGGTCTGTCAAACCAAGCCGAAAATGATCTTTTTTTGGGTTGACTCAATCTTTTTTAAACTTTGGAAGAGAACCAGATACTTCTCAGCAATCAGTAATTATAAAAAAATGTAAACATAAAGAACTCACTTGCTAGCAGCTGTTGCTCGAAAATAAACATCATCAGGGGCATCCATCCAACTAATAACTTGTTTTCGACCAGAGCCGGTCCTAGTCATTTGAGCAATTTTAGGTTTTCCGTTCATCTGTTGAAAAATGCTTACATTTACAATCTATCGCCTGTTGAAAAGTGAGCTAACTTACGTGATGTCTAGGTAATGGCTGACCGGCAGCAGCAGCTGCAGCCATCATTGCTGCATATTGTTCAGGCGTTGGTCGATGTGATGGCATTGGATCTTTATTTGGTCTTTTCGAGGGTGGACCGACTACTGCAATGCCTGAAACAAAAAATGTCATTCATTGTTAGAGTGAAAGTGTCGATTGAAGTTAGTTGAACAAGTTTTACCATCGTCCCAGTCCGTGTCAGAATAAAAACCAACAGAAATAAATTTCAAATTAATAATTTTTTACGTTATGAGAGAGCACTCGGTTGCAAGATTGAATAAAAATGAACGTGAAAGATACTTACTGTCGCCTCCATTTAGCTCTTCAAAAGGTCGCTTCTTCAGTAAAGGTGATGAATTGGCATTTGTGTTTAAGACCGGCAACGGTGGTTTCTCTGGTTCCGGCTTATTTGGTATTCGTTCGTACAGTAAACTGCCATCCGGTGCTTTTGGCGGTTTCGGGAACCAAACCTTTTCCGGTATGGGCATCTTATCCTTTGGTGTAAGTATCAGCCAATCTCCCACAACTGTACCAGGTCTTCCTAATCGATCTGCAATATGTGTGACACTGCCTCGATCTTTTTTCTTGTAAACAAGTAAATGAGCGATATCGGCAACGGATTTGCCTTTCATAGCAATTGAAACTTTAAAAAAAAGAATGTCAAAGAATCTAATGAATGTAAAAATTGATTTTAACTTACATTCTTGCTTAGCCGCCTGAATATTGATAGCGAAAGATGGCTGTCTGGCTGCCTTTTTAGATCGAATGATTTGTCTACAAATTCTCCGTGATAGTTTGGTAGCGCCGTTTGTGTGCAAGTAGAATGCTGTTCTTGTCTTCATAATTGGTCTTGGTGATCCGGATCTAATAGCAATGCCATGAGATTGAGCATAATGTCTAGCTAGATGCGCCTTCACTTTGAACTCTTTGCCGCAGTTCACAATTGAACATCTAAACAAATGAAACAATTATTTAGTAGAAAAACTATTTTTTTTTTAACTTTTTATATCAACAACAAAAATTAACAGAAAAAGCAACGAAGCCTGCAGTGAGGTGTGCAGTCATTTAGATGAAATCATTTTTATAACGTTAGCAGCACGCAACTTCTACGTATGTTCAATGACAATGCTGCCAACAAAAAAAAGCTGACACAAAATAAAACGAATTTTGTTCCTAATAAAATTCGTTATTTAATTTAAATAAAGCACAAAAATTTGTCACACTAATTACATTTCAGCTACTTTTTCCAAGACTAAAGTCCTACAATTTACCTATGGGTCGGCCTATTTAGTAGATCATTCGTTCCATCGTCAGCGTCGCTCTTCTTTTTAACCATTTCAATATCACTATCAGCTAATCGTGATGCTGCTTTAAGGCCTCCATACTTTTTCCAATACATCCAACATGTTTGACAGATGCGACAATTCATATTTGTTGGACCCCAAGCGTACCACTGAAAGAGAAATCAACAATTAGGTCTCTAGTCATTATTTTTGCCGAAGTCTTTCAGGAGCTAGTAACGTTCTAATCTTTATTCGGATGTATCTGAGCAATTTTGAAATTTCCAATGACTTCTTACCTGTGTCGATGTTATTCCCGAACAGGATTCACATGGTTTACCACCGTTTATTGTTGGGATCTCATTGCCATTACCATTCGAACTCCCATTCATTATTCCCTTTGTTGTATTATTTATAATAGCTGGATTGGGTTTTGTGTAGCTGGGAATGTAGACCTGTTTTAACTTCGATTCAGCGTCAGCGGCTTTTAACCGTTTCTGTTGTACATATCTGTCGGTTGTTTTCCACATATAATAATATTCAATAATGTTCTTTAGAGTTTTCCACGGCAACTGAACGATGAGAAATTGAGCGGCAAAGGGGGGAAAAAAACATTAAAAAACATTAAAAAATACATCGAACCGATTCAGAAGACTATCATTCGATATGTACTCACAAAGTCTTGTCGAATGTCAATGAAATCCTTTCCATATTTGTCCAGAGCTTCTTCAAACAAGTTTGCTTCAGCCGCACTCCATTCCTCGATTTCATCCCGACATAAAACTGGACCACTCGACGGAACTAATGTACACATTGCTGATTCGACTGAATATTTGTTTTTATGCAATGTGTCCATAGCATGAAACTGCAAAACGATGAAAACGGCAATTAATCATTTTTTGTCGACTGTGTACATGTGATTCATGGAACTTACTAAAGTTATATCACGACTAGCCGCTGCGGCTGACATATGAAGGGACGGCTGTTTAACAGAACTACTACAATCCAGGGCACGGGCAAAGGTTCCTACAGATCTTGACACCACTAAAAATTGATCTATTTTCCTATCTGTTAGATTATGATGTGGTGTCCACACAAGCGTATCCAATGTTTCCGTTGATCTGGGATCTTTTTCGCCTTCACGCAATAATGGCGTTATTTCCGTTTGATAACTGCTACCTACACGAATCTCCCCCTTATCAGCTAATAGTGTTTTTTGTGTAGGATCGAACACAAGACAATAGAAAAATGTGTCCTGAAATTAAAGTAGAAAAGAGTAAAAGGTTACATTTTTTTGCAGTGCTCACATCTGTACATTTTCTTGTTATAAATCAAAAACAAATGTAAATGGATTGTAACATTGGAATTGTTTACATTACTATTTACTCACGTCTTTGTTTAAATAGCTAAGTAGCGATTCCGTTTCGTTTAACAATGTCACCGAGCACTTTCCTCGAATATGCGTGGCAGGCAATGTTTCAACTTGTCGCGATAAAAAAAGTTCACGATGTTTCATTTGATGACGTTGTTTCTGCGATAGTGATTCTCCCTTCACTTTATTTGGGAAATTTGCGCACGGACTGTTTCTTTCATCTTCTAATGTATCTGCTGATCGATATATAAAAGAAATTAGTGTTTAATGAAATGCTTCTGTTTAGGAAATGCAATACGCGGCATCCGGACAAAAAACCCGGACAAAATAACCCGGACAAAATAACTCCCGGACAAAATTAACCCCGGACGAAAAACCCAGCATTTGGAGAGAGAGAGCGATCGAAATTCGAAATCGAAATTATGGTGTACGCCAATAATCCGGACACCAAAAATCCTGACAGAAAAATCCGGACAAGTAAAAATCCGGATGGCCAAAAATCCGATAACTAAAAATCCAGACGACTAAATATCCAGATGACCAAAAATCCGGATTATAACAAGCAAGGCGCCGCGCCGCAGGCCTGAACTTTAAGGGAAAATAAAAAAGCGGGGTCGAGGGGCGGCAGCCCCCGCGATGGGGGTCAAGGGGGTATCGCCTCCCTTGCGGGTTCTAAGGAGCGGAGCCCCTAGGGGGGTTTGGGGCAGATCCCTGTGCTTATAAGGCCGCCTGCAGGGCGTATTGTGGCTCGCCGCAGGCGCGGAGTTTAGGGGGCAGAGCCCCCTACATCATAAAAACAACATATGCAAACCATGCTTTGTGCGAAATTTGTCCGGATTCTTTTTCAACATTTCATTACTTCTTGAAATCGGACAAAATAACCCCTGGAGGGCTATTTTGTCCGGGTTATTTCGTCCGGTTTTTTTTGTCCGGGGGTTTTTTGACCTAGAGCCGCAATACGCACTACCGAACCTTTTCTACAAAATTGGTTTTGGGTCAATTAGAAGTTACAACGATACCGGTATTCTAGGTATTCAAATGACGAAATAACATCACGAATTGGTTTACAAAAAAATTGGTTGCACAAAGATCAGTTAAGCAAAGTCTATGAATTTATTTTCTTTTCATCGAAGACTTAGATTTTAAGCGGACAAAATCTCATTAAACCCACCACCATCCTATAAAGCTTCCATATTTAAAAAAAGAGAAGTAGATAGGACATCATTTCGGGGCATGAATCCCGCAGTAATTTTCATAAAGCTTAATGTCTTCTTTCCGAAAGAGGGCATTCGTATGAAAGGGCGCTTTCATTATCCTTAAAAAACTGTTCGAGTTATTTCGTTCGAAAGTATCGCTCGTTGAAGAAACGACATGCATCAATAATTCTCGGTGGGGGTTCCCGCATTTATGGTGAATACTCCTGAAACTGCCATTAAAAGAGTTTCAAAACCAGAACTGACTTGTTTTCCAGAACAACCAAACTTACAGCAGCCGGTTCTGGTTTTACATCTTATTCATCACTCCAACAATAAAAATCGTAATTTTTACTTCTCAAATGGAAACTGAAAATGAAATAATGCAGAACTCAATTGACCAAGATAACCGAAAGTATTATGGGTTCTCTAAAGAGGGCCGACAATTTTTGTGGTTCTCAAAAGAACTGATGTATGCAACAAGAGAGAGTGTATGAGTTTTTCAGTTATTGTTGAAAATTTGAGTTTGGGAAGTGAAAAATTACGATTTCCGTAGTTGACGTGATGAAAAATTACGTCAATCACAAAGGATTCAACCTGTGCGATTGAAGCCCTTGCCTTCGGCGCGGGCAGCAATCCCTTGTGATTCAAATAACTATTTCAATCGGCGGTAGTCCAAATCATCTAGAACGAGAGCATTCCATATCTGGACATGTAAAGCTCCGTTGGATAAAACAGTTAGTTCACTATGACGATTATCCCGTATCTGAGATACAAAAGCATCAAAGTATAAAATAAAGATCCACCGTAAGGAGCGCTTCAAACATTTTTGCATCTTGCACTTAACAGTCTAAAAATGAGATAAAACAAGGTCTTTGATTTCAAAACGAAGCCTTACGCTAGAGTAAGGGGCTGTTCTGACGCATCTACAATAGACAAGGTTTCGACCCTGCTCTTAGAAGAATGCGCTCAAAATATATCGACTCGACTTCAGGAGATTTTCAATCTGTCACTGTCAACTGGAACTTTTCCGACTCGTTGGAAGACTTCATATATCACCCCGATTTTCAGGAATGGTGGAATGGAGAACTATCGAGCAATGGCGGTTTTACGCACATTCTTTGAGTCGTTGTAAGTGAGATCTTGATGATAGAATGTAGAAATGTCATTTCTAAATCTCAACACAGATTCATTAAAGGTAAGTCTACTTCAATCAATCTAATTGAGTTTGTGAGTCATGCTCTACAAGTTATGGAGTCAAAAGCGCAGCTATATGTTATTTTCACTGATTTCGCAAAAGCCTTTGACAGAATAAATCATTCGATACTCATTCATAAATTGTCTCTGAAGGAATTTCATTCTAGTCTTCTAAGATGGATTGCCTCATTTCTAATGAGCAGGAGACAATATGTCAAAATGTCTGTGTGTGTCCATGTGTTACTTCGGGAGTTCCCCCAACCTCGCCCACTGCAATTTATATTGCTTATGAAAGACTCCCCTAAAGTTTTTGCCTCATCTACTTATTTCTTATGTGCAGATGACTTGAAAATATGTCGGGTGATTCGTTCTGTCCGCGATGCGGCTGCTCCGCAGCGTGATCTAAAGAAACTTGTCATTTAGCGTAATGACAATGATCTCTATCTAAACACTGATAAATGTCCCAAGATGTCAACGATCGAATTCGATTATAAGGTCGACAATATTCCGCTTAAACGCGTTGAAGCTATTCGCCATTTGCGCGTTTTAATGGATAAGAAATTAACATTTTCCAGTCACGTTCAGAATATTATCGCAAAATCGTATTCTATGCTTGGATTTGTGAGGAGGATTTGCAAGGACTTTCGAGAAGTAAATGCCCTCAAGTGTCTATTTCGCTCACATTCGCTCGTGTCTCGAATACGCTTCTGTAGTGAGGCTTCCATATCATGAAACTTACATTGACAAAATTGAGTCCATTCAAAAGAAGTTTTTAATTTATGCTTTAGGACGAACAGTTTCCCGTGACGAAAACTATAGACTTCCGCTTGCGTCAGCAGGTGTAAGTCGATTGGTTTGGAGGTCTTAGCAAGACGCCGGATAAACGCTTGTGCTTTCTTCGCGTTTGAGCTATTGAGTATGCGCTTGACTGCTCCGGCACTATTGTCGAAGTGAACAGTCAATCAGCCTGTAAGGTTTTTACGGCAGACCGTCAATCCTAAGTCTCAGCATCTTGTGGCTCAAAGTCACAGGACTGACTATGACAACTATGAACCTATGAACAACGTCTGTTTGCAACTCAACAAGTTTGCTGAAGTATACGACAGCTCAGTGTCTCGAGAAATATTTCGTAGAAAGGTGAAAGCTAAACAGCCCGAAATCAAACTTAATGGAGTAAATAGACTCCCTTGAAAGCGAAAGCTCATTTGGCCAATGTAAATTGTAGTGTACCATTCTGTGTAGGGTCTTCATGCCGCAACCCTATGATAAGAAAATGGTTCCTATCTCTTCACATCCCAAACAACCCCAATAATCTCCACCTTTTTGATGACGGCAGTTTAATACTTTCGTCGAGATAGGTCCATTTATTGAGATGTGAGTAAATGCAAAGTAATGTCTTTTTACAGGATCCCTGACCGGATTTATTTTCAATATGATGTTCATGGTGTGTCTTTGTCTCGAGTTACTGAAATCCAGGATCTCGGGGTATGGTTACATTGACTTTATTACATCCAAGGCATACTCCATGCGAACATTCAAGCTCTGAAAAGTGTGTAATTTGCTCTATGCGATCTCACTTGTTTGGGATTCCCATGAGATATCGTATGTGAACAAAGTTAAATCGATCCAGAATTTGGATTTTGTCTTCTTACTGGAAGTCGATTGGGATTGAGCCACTTTGGCGTAAGAGAATCAATTTGTTCGTGTTGTTTGTGTCCGATTTATTGCGCTGTCGTCTTACCGCCCCTGATTCGAACTCAAGGATTCAATTGAAGGTCCCTGTGCGTCCGCTTCGGATTAGAGAATTCTTTGTGTTTCCTTTTCATCGAACTGACTATGGGCAACATGAACCTTTTGATAGAATGCTCAGAATTTTCAACTTTTCCTCGCAGTTTTACAGTGATAAGGACTGTTACAGATCGATCCAACTCCACAAAGCAGTTTAAGGTCGTCTGCATACAAAATCTTTACCAATTTGAAGATCTTGGTAATATCATCAAGTGACTGCCCTGAGGCACACCAGATTTGACTTCAAAGGTCGGAGACACATGACCCATGACCTTCACGTATTGAAATTGCCCAAGCCAACTCCGACAATTCCCAGTTTGTGCAAGAGAACTCTGTACGACACCCTATCAAAAGCTCTTTGGAAATCCATATAAATAACGTCAAGCTGGCCGTATAAATAAAGTCAATAGGCGAAATTGAGTAGATTGGTCACAGTCAAACGACCCTTAATAAAGCCGTGTTGTACAGGAAAGATGGGGGAAGTCAATCAGTGATCAAGTCGCACACTAGCGATTCGAAGAGCTTTCCAAATGTCGGAAGAATCGCGACACCCCCATAATTCCTCACAGAGCTCCACGAACAGGACTTAAAAGTCTGTTTCAAGTAAGAAACCTTCCATTCTAGTGGCAGATTATAAATCGTCCGAAGTCTACAATCTCTCTGTCATGCCATCTATCTCACGAAAGAAAATGTTTGATTTCTTTAAAGCATTTTGAAAAATTTCTTATAATCGGAATATGAACTTTGTTTTGGGGGGAGTGGGTGGATTCGGAAAAACAGACAGAATATGACAAGGGGAGGGGTTCTAAAAAGTCGAAAAAAAGCAAAGCTGACGTCATTTATGGACACAAAGCTTTTGTTTTTGTAACAACAGTATCTACTTTATCGACAATAATATATGTGTGGAGCGAGAGTATTTCAAAGCTTAATTGTAAACTTTGATGAGATTTTCAAAATCAGTTCCGCGAAGTTCTGCATAACTCATTCGATATCAACAGGTGGGGAAAATTTTCAACATTTTGTTTCGTCGGATATTTTGTTGCTTCAGTAGCATAAGCGTACGATTTGTGTATGGAGAAGCCTTATCAACTGGTAAAAGAAATCGTAGTCGATTACGACACCACAGATACACATTATTAAACGCCTCGTCGTTTTAACGACATTACCTCTTCGTAGTGGCTAATAAGGTGGTCCGAAAATGTATTGGAAAATTAATGTAAAATGCACTTTCAAGTAGAGTCCAACTGGTATATAAAGTGCATTTAAGAGCAGTAGTGGAAGCGTCGACTTGTTGTTTCGATGGATCAAAGAGCTGGATTGGGCCACAAGTCCACCTCAACAACGAGAGACGTATTTCCAGTACTGATACCATAATGTACTATGGTACTGCAACTAATTTTCATGAATTAATTAATTCATTCAAGAATTTTCTTTGAAAATGTACTTCGAATACATAGATACCGTTATTTTTTCGTCCGCTTTTAGGTATTCATACCGGTATTGTAACTTCCGTTGTTAAAGAGTCGTTGCATTGACGCGCGATGCGATTCTTATCGTGTTTCTTATATTCTCTACTATCGATATGCTAAGTTACAATTTCCAAACGAAAAAAATTGCACCGCGAGTCTAAAGTAAAGACTCATTTAAAGAAGAAAAAGTAAATGTTACCCATTGACTCGTCTACAGTGGATGGAACAGCTTGTTCTTCACAAACAGGTAATTTCAACCACATCTTCTTCAATTTCATGGCTACTGGTGACTCGTCTGATGTCTCAACTGAAAATTTAAAAATTTTATGCAAAATTAATTTTAATAAAACAACAGAGGACTAGAAAAAAAGCGTCGTGGCTTTCGTAAAATGTGGCTTTGGTTTTCCCCAAACACGATAAAAATTAGAACGTGGAAAATGAGTCGTGCTCGACCGTTGATAGTTCTGCCGTTTACTTTGCCAACGATCGTTTTTCGTTCTTTTTTTCGTCATCTTCCAAGTATAAAGTTTTGATCTATTTGAATAAAACATGACGCGTCACATGGTCGTCCACTCTAATAGTAGTATTTTAGAGCGACAACTCCTCCGTGACTCGTAACATTAATGTGTTTTGCAACCAAGAACGTCTTTCCATTGCAACAATGATCACCTCAAATACCGTCATTTATTATATCGCCTATTTACACTACGCTATCTGCGAAAAAAAATATTGCATTGGCAAGTCGTTCGATAGCGCAAAAACGCTAGTCCTTCTAACTGTGCAATCCGTAAAGTTTGTTTAGTTTCAATTTCGAATGTTGCAAGTTAATGCATTAGAAGCACATAATTGTACGCAACGCATGTATGTATATTAGCTAGATTACACTAGAAAACCAGTCGGTTTTTCTTGTTTATTTCGATAAATAATGACATTTTCATGATAACAACGCTATGTTGAAATTACATTAAATCCATGATTTACAGCTTTTTCCAATATATTTTTTATGAAAGAAGCGAAGAATTGCGTCTCAGACATGCTAGAAAATGTTGAGTTTTAGACTAATGCTGATGAGATTTTGGTAGCTATAATTGTCATCTCGAGACCCGAATGCCCCGCGGCGTCGCCGGTATTTTTGGTTTATGGTACCGACCTCGACTCAGCCAGCCGAACGACGCCTATCAAGTGCGGAAGAAATCATCTAAGAATATCTGGGAACCATTTCTTATCATTATAAATTAATGGAAAACAACGAGCTGCGTCGAGAAAAGTGCGTAATCGTAGTCAGTTTGTTCCGTAAAGTCTAACGGTGTTCGGGTCGAATTTTCTTTCCAAATTGTTGGCTTTTTCTATTTTATGTGGGCTTTGAGGCGAAGTGAGAATAAACAATTCAAATGGAACCCGAACATGATCCGAAGCGACCCCGAAAAACTGCCCCCAACCAGAAGATTTCATTTGAAATGTTTTTTAAACTCAATTTGGAGAAAATAATTGAGTGAATTTATTTTTTCGGGTCGGGTGGGGTTTTCTTAATTGAAGTCTTCGGGTCGGGTTTTTAGTCGCGTTTCGGATGCCCCGCTCACCCCTAGTAAAGTCAGTTTACTTCGCACGAGTTAGAAAATGAAGAAATACCTCAACTTTATCATGTGTTTTCGTTTTTTTTTTTTTTGTAGCAGTTAGTAGTTTCCTCCCTAGTTACGTGAATAATTACCACCTGCTTGAGACATGAGAATTATAGATTTAAAGTTCAGCACTAATTGCGCCCAATGTTCCTCGCAACAAACAATTTTGCAGTCGGGTGGGACGTAAACAAACAAGATACCCCTGTCATTATTCCGAAAAATATTTTGTGTTATTACTATTTGCTTTGCTTACTTCGCAGCATGTATGTACCACTGCAACACAATTTTACTGCAAGTTAAGCCTCGACTTTGTGGCTGTAGCGCCGGAAAAGTAAAGTAGGTAAGCCTCGGATAGGGGTTGCAAAAATAAATTCAATCTTAAGGACGTTAAGGACTCATTGCATTCGTGATGGGACATTGTTTCGTGAAACTAATAACAAAGAATTTGCGATCTGAATTCGAGAACGCATTATCCATTTCTGGTTTTGAAATACATAAAATGCACAGAAAATACATGTCATACGTCACAGAAAAGTAAACTTTTGTTAAAGTTCTCCATCCATCCATCACCATCACACTTTATAGACCGTTTGTACCTTTCGGTGTGAGGTCTTTACTACTGATCATGGACCACCCTTCTCCATACTCCCCTATCCTGTGCCAAGGAGATGGTTTGTTCGCCTAGAGAAAGTCCCCTAACTTCTAAATCGGATTTAATTGAGTCTATAAACCTTCTCCTTGGCCTACCCCTGGGACGCACACCCGGGACTTGAGCATCCAATATCCTCTTTGGTAGCCTGCTATTACCCATCCTCTGAACGTGCCCGTACCACCGCAGACGACTAATCCTTGCCGCCTCTTCCACTGATGTAACCCCTAAGTTTTCCCTGATGTCGTCGTTCCTAATATGATTGTCCCACTGTTCCCTCCGATTTACTTTTGCTATGCTCCTAAGAACCCTCATATCAGAAACCTCCAGGTCATGCACAAGGTATCCGCAGTCCACCCAACTTTCACTACCGTATAAAATCGTTGGTCTGAAGATTGACCTGTGAATAGCTAGCTTTGTGCCACTACTTAACTCCTTTTTGTTGAACACATACGACCTCAACTGACTGGCCACTGCATTCCCCATTCTTCTCCTTTCTTCAAATTCCCTAACTAACTTGCCATTCTCCGAAAAAATGGCTCCTAAATATTTAAACTCAGAGACCTGTTCCAACTGCTCCCCATTTAAACTGCAAACTACATCCTTCCGGGATTTGCCAATATGCATAACTTTAGTTTTACTGACACTTATTTTCATGCCGTATTCCTCACATGCAGCATTCAGGCAGTCTAAATTCTCCTGCAAATCCTTGGCATTATCTGCTAATAGAGTTAAGTCATCCGCATAGGCCAGGATTTTCATGATTACTTCCCCCACCTTCACATTCCCTTGCAAATTCGCTTGCCTGATAATCTTGTCCATAAAAATTATGAACAGAAGAGGGGAGAGACAACAACCCTGACGAACTCCCTCATTAACTTCGAAAGCCTCACTAATTTCACCATCTATCCTTACCGCAGCCTTGCTCCCTGAGTAGATGCTTTTGATAGCGCCCAATAAACTTCCATTAACCCCGTATTCGCCAAGTACCTCGAACAGCTTTTGCCTCGGTACCCGATCGAATGCCTTTACTAGGTCGATGATGCACAAGTATAAATCAATATTTCTCTCAGAGAGCTTTCTATAGCCTGCCTGAGACAAAAGATCTGATCCTGACAACCTCTCAGAGGTCTGAAACCACTCTGAACCTCGTCAAGAACATCTTCCACTATAACCCTAACCCTGTCTACTAGCACACTTGTATAAACCTTCCCGACCACGCTCAAGAGTGAAATCCCCCTGTAGTTGGAAAGGACTTTGCGGTTACCCTTCTTGAAGATCGGAGCAATAACACCGAAGCTCCAGTCAGCGGGTACTACTGAGGACTTCAATGCTAAATTGAAAATCCTACAAAGCCATTGAACCCCACCCGGCCCGCTATTCTTAATAAATTCTGTCCTAATTTCGTCTATACCTGCGGATTTTCCTGCCTTCAGCCTGCTGACCTTTCGTGACACTTCCTCTAATGTAATTTCCTCCTCACCCTCCAAGCTACGGCCCTCTTCCCTGTCAAGGCTTGTTACGGGATTGACAGAGGCGAATAGATCCTGAAAGTAATCCTGCCAGGTTTTCAGGACCTCACCCTTACCTGTAACTAATTCGCCATCTTTACCCAAAATGCTACCGCAGCCCTCCTTTTCACCACCACGCCTAATATCCTTGATTGCCGACCAAAATTTTTTTACCCCTTCCTTGACCAGCCTCTTCCAATTCCTCCCCAAACTTTTTCCACGACCGATCCTTCGCTTCCTTGACTAGAGTCTTAACCGTCTGCCTGCAAGCCCTGTAAGCCTCATGCTTTTCGTCCGTCTTACCCTGTAACCAAATCAAATACAGCTTCCTTTTCTCTAATACCGCCTTTTTGATATCTGCGTTCCACCAGCCTGTCTTTTTGTTTCTACCCCCACTAGAGACACTACCTAGACCTTCCTCAGCTACGCCCCAGACAAATTCCTTAAAGTTTGCCCACTCACCCTCAATGTCTACGCAGTCCGGAGGAAGCCTTTCGAAAGCTTCGCTGAACTTTGACATAAAGCGAGACTTAACTTCCTCGTCCCTGAATTTTCCCACACGAAATTTCCGAACCACCACTTTTTTCCTTTTAGCCTGACAGAGTTCACTAACAGAGAGATGGGTACCCAAAAGGTAGTGGTCTGAGCCACATGTGAAACCCCTGAAAACACGTGTGTTCCTGACTTCCTGTCTCCTGTCCTGCTCTATAACCATGTAATCAATTATTGACTTGTGCCCCAAACTATTATTAACGTAAGTGTACCGATGGATCCACCTATGCCTAAAGAAAGAGTTGGTTACTGCCAGCCCATTGAAATCGCAGAAATCCAACAACCGCTTCCCGTTTGAGTTTAAAACATCCTCCCCGAATTTGCCCATTACCCTTTCATAGCCGCCACTGGTCTTACTGTTTCCTATTCTCGCGTTGAAATCCCCCAACAGAATCACACACTCACTACCTTTTTTGCTGACAACATCCCCTAACTGCTCGTAAGAGGTGTCAAGATCGCCAGCACTGCTACCCTCGCACGGGCTATAAACACTAACCAGCCGATAAATACCTCCTGTCAGCTTAATGGAGACCCACATGATCCTTTCACTTACATACCGCACGCCCAAAACAAACTTTTCTAATTCCCTTTTGATAGCCATTCCAACTCCCCAGTTCGCCCTACCAGACTGAACACCAGACGAAAACACTTTATAACCGCCCACCAGTTCTTCGCGCTGCCCTTTCGTCCTAATGTCGCTCAACGCTAATATATCTACACCCTAACCCATTGCCAAGTCCACCAACTCACCCTTGCGACCCCTAAAACCCCCATTAACGTTTAGACTTCCAATAAACAAACCACTAACCTTTTTACACTGCCTGATCGTCAACGATGGGGTACCGTTCGAGTCCCGCATTGGTCGTACCCCGTGACCAACACTCGTCCGAGGCTGCCTATGACCGTTTTTACCAATAATGAATACAGTGGGACGGCCTGGTAAGCCGAACCGCACTGGAAGTTCAAGCCTCAATGGGGACATCACACACGTGCCTGAGATGCTAAGCGCAAGCTCATTTATTTTTGCCAAAAAAGAATTGCTATATGAAAAGCGAAGAAGTTAACCGTAACCGTAGGCAAACACCTACTTGAAATTCCATACCAAAACCACAAACACAAAACGCCGATTGTTTTGCATGAAGAAAACAAAACAAACACCCGAAAAACGCTGTAACTTTGAGGTTATGTGAGCACTACGTTGCTTGAAAAGAAAATGCAGATTTTAATTGATATCTAAAAAAGTTACAAAAACACACACTAATTTAACTTAACTTATTTACGAGAAACTGTGATTTAAAACGCGAAGAGGGCAAAAAATAAACGAAACTTACTCAGAGCAAAACAAACACGTCCATATCTGCCGCCATCTTGACTCAAACTGTGAAATTCACATTTTCGATTTTTTGTGTTTGAATTGTTTTTACACATACAAAAAGTAGTAAAATTAGAAAATTTATATTTTGCTCATAGTTTCGTTTCTGTTGATTGACCAGCTGGTGCACTCATACATAGAAACATAGAAAAATTTTTGCTTCTGTTGTATGTTCTTCAACTGGTTTATTGCCGTTGTTCTTTTGTGTTCTTTTCATACACAACGGCAATAAACCAGTTGAAGAACATACAACAGAAGCAAAAATTTTTCTGTGTTTCTATGTATGAGTGCACCAGCTGGTCAATCAACAGAAACGAAACTATGAGCAAAATATAAGTCTTCTAATTGTACAAACCAAAAATTAGGTCACATCTCAGCAACTGAAAGCATCCACGGCTCGAAAAATGACACAAAAATGGATAAATATGAAAATTGTATTCTTCCCTTAAAACGATGCAGATCTATGATTTTCTTTATTCTGACTGTTCTATGTAACATATGAAAATTAATATTTTGAAAAATATAACAATTTTTAAGAGTCACTTCGCATCGCACGCATGTCAGCTCCAGGCAATGCACCAGAAAATAAAATTACTTAATAAAGTTTGTGGTGAGTTTTTTTTACTGTAAAAATTACAAGGAAGAAACTTAAGAAGTTAAAAAGAAACAAGTTCAAACCTCGGTTTTTTACTTCAAAACGCTTTCAAGATGACAAATGTTTCGTAGCCACTTCATATTTCTGTAATAAACGAATGTGTCAAACAATTT
>WJQU01003233.1:0-11000 GCA_029228625.1 Pseudolycoriella hygida
GGGAAGCATCCAATGGCAGTAAAAATACGCACAGGACGCACAGTCAGATCCTTTTCCACTTGCACACTTTCATTTTATCCTAATTCTTCTCTTTAACGTTTCTAACTGATTTTCATATATTTTGCCAACATACTGAGAATATTACCAACATCTCTTGCTCAATGTTGAAACATCCCAATAATTTAAAAAGGTCATAATCTCATTGCTTTAACGCAAATTTTATGGCCGACTCTACAGCTACAGCGCAGCGTGACTATCTACCGAATGTTCTTTTCTTTCATTAGCTTTCACAAACTAATAACATTATTGCTTAAACATAACCAAAGACCCGTACGTATAAGAATAGACGTGACAAACAGAATAGATGTGGCAAAGTGACTCGAACGGACCTAAATATACAAATAAGCAAACAATCCAACGTTTTCTGTTCTATTATAACTGTAAGAATTTCAAAGATCCATAGAAATTACCCAAGGTAATGTCAAAGGCCCTACCGAAGTACGTCTCAGACCATTCAAATCTAGAAAAGCTTATATCCAAGGACTAAGTCGTTTTTCCCTAAAGCCCAGAAAAACGTGTTCGCTTAAATTTAATTCTCTATAACTTCGCCTTTGGAACCAACTTTCTAACTCTCATAGTTCTGGAGATCTGGGTCATCCTGCCCAATTATGGAAGTGGCCATATATCAGTATTGGACCATATTTCCTCATAACCCTGAAACACGTGTTCGCTTAAATTTAATTCTCTATAACTTCGCCTTTGGAACCAACTTTCTAACTCTCGTAGTTCTGGAGATCTGGGTCATTCTGCCCAATTATGGAAGTGGCCATATAGCAGGATTGGGCCATATCTCCCCAAAACCCTGAAACACGTGTTCGCTTAAATGTCATTCTCTACAACTTTGCCTTTGGAACCAACTTTCTAACTCTGTAGTTCTGGAGATCTGGGTCATTCTGCCCAATTATGGAAGTGGCCATATACCAGGATTGGGCCATATTTCCCCAAAACTCTGAAACACTTGTTCGCTTAAATGTCATTCTCTACAACTTTGCCTTTGAAACCAACTTTCTAACTCTCACAGTTCTGGAGATCTGGGTCATCTTGCCCAATTATGGAAGTGGCCATATACCAGGATTAGGCCATATTTCCCCAAAACCCTGAAACACGTGTTCGCTTAAATTTAATTCTCTATAACTTCGCCTTTGGAACCAACTTTCTAACTCTCATAATTCTGGAGATCTGGGTCATTCTGCCCAATTATGGAAGTGGCCATATACCAGGATTGGACCATATTTCCCCAAAACCCTGAAACACGTGTTCGCTTAAATTTAATTCTCTATAACTTCGCCTTTGGAATCAACTTTCTAACTCTCATAGTTCTGGAGATCTGGGTCATTCTGCCCAATTATGGAAGTGGCCATATACCAGGATTGGGCCATATTTCCCCACAACCCTGAAACACGTGTTCGCTTAAATTTAATTCTCTACAACTTTGCCTTTGACAGTAAATCTCCATATTGCATAGTTAAGGAAATATAGACGAACGAAAAACTGTTTTCGTACATGGCCAAGAATCTCAATTTCGTCCATTCCATTGGTCCCAGTGCCCAGACCCCTGTACCGATTCCCACAAAAATTTTTTCCCAGTTTTGTGACATCAAATGCTTTCATTTGACACCAAAATGAGGAATGTCCGTGCTATACTTGCTGAGATATTTGCGAAAAAGCTTCACCGACCTTCGAAAAACCATGTTTTTGGTCACTTCATCGACCATATCTCCAGAACCACTTCATCGATTTTGCTCATCTTCGAACTTGAATCATGGGAGGCATGTACCTTTCAGGGAAAAAAAAGTTTACGCTGATCGGTTGAGCCGTTTGGAAAAAAAAGTGGAGACGGACGGACAGACAGACGGACAGAAGGACAGACGGACATTTTTTTTATTGCTGATTCGTCATATTTAGACGATAATAGATGCATCCCCCCCACTCCCACCTCGATCTACCCCATGTTACAATAAAATTGTTTGTAGTAAACGTATAGGACCTCTTGTACTTCGTACGGGTCCAATAAACAAAGTGACTATTCGCACACGTGTGCAAATATCAAATGAGCGAAATAATTCACAGTAATTTATTGTTTGTATGTGTGTAAGTAGCAAATGTTGTTAAGTATTACTGGAGATGTGTCCGGAGCATGGGTTTTTCGTCTGTGGTTATTTTTGATCTGGAGTTTCGAAACAAATATTGTCGTAGGTAGCCCTTGAGCCAACTCTCGTACATATTTTTGCTTCATGTAAATAAAAGTTTCGTTAAAATTAAATCATATTTCATTTCAAAACTTTGTAAATTACACTTGCAGCTTCAGAATTCAGTTAAAGTTTGTTTATGTTATGAGCATCGGATGAGGAAAGTCTTCGTCAAGTGATAGTGAATGAATGATGGATGAAAGTCATGCAACTTTTTTCATTCGATGCATGAAAAAGTTTTGAAAGCATTTTAGACGTTCATATCAAGTTAACTTACCTATGTTACTACCTTACGAAGTACAAGAAGCAAGCGTATATTTGTGTCTTACCGTTTGTACTATTTGGAAAATCAGTCAACGGTCGTAGAGGTATCCTTCCGAAAATCACTGCACAAAGACTGTGTACATTATGTGCACTTTCTGTGCATTGCAAAATTTTACACAAACATCAGCCTTCTTACTCTGAGGGATATTACAATGGTCTAATTTGCGATTCCGGACGGATTTACTTTAGGTCGCGGAACACTGTACAATTGTATCAAATCCTTTTTGGGGGTGAGATCAATAAAACTATCTTAGTTTTAAATTACGTTAAATTACGTTATTTTCATCTTAAAGGCGATTTTTAGTCTGATACTCAAGTATTTCTGATCAGAGTTTTAAATAAACCATTGTCATGGGTATAGAAAAGTAGCAATAGAGTGTTTATTTAAAATTAAATCACCGGTGATTCATTGGTGATGATTCACCGGAAAATCACAGATGATTCATCGGGGAATCACCGATGATTCACCGGGGAATCACCGATGATTCACCGAGGAATCACCGATGATTCACCGGGGAGTCACCGATGATTCACCGGGGAGTCACCGATGATTCACCGGGGAGTCACCGATGATTCACCGGGGAATCACTGATGATTCAACGGGGAATCACCGATGAATCACCGGGGAATCACCGATGATTCACCGAGGAATCACCGATGATTCACCGGGGAATCACCGATGATTCACCGGATAATCACCGATGATTCACCGGGTAATCACCGATGATTCACCGGAAAATCACCGATAATTCACCGATGATTCACCGGTGATTCACCGGTGATTCACCGTGGAATCACCGATGATTCACCGGGGAATAAAAGATGATTCATCTGAGAATCACTGACTATCCACCTGGGAATCACCGATCATTCACCGGGTAATCACATGATATACCAGGTAATCACAGATGATTCACCGGTGAAGGTCCCCTTCTAGGGTCTACAAATGAACTTCGAAAGTTTCCAGAGGACGACGTTTACTCAGAAAGAAAAGTTTTTCCCGTGCTTTTACCTGCCACAGATAACTTTTGCAATGGGAATTATGAATTCAATCTCAAGCACCTCTTGCATTAGATTAGATTAGATTTTTTGGGGTATAGGCACCTGGATCTAGGATCCTTTGTATCACCCCGACTCTTGGTTGGTTGGTTGGTTTATTTGGCCGAGAAGCATGATACAAAACTTATATACTAGTCATGACAGCACAATACAGTACAAAACTCTATGGCTAAAACTACTAAGCGCTCATGCTGAACACCGAAGCCATCTTTGTTGAGCTCATTGTGTCGTCTCGTGGCTCATTCTTTGCTGTGCTAAATGTCTGGATAGTCCATCCATTTGTCTGTAATGAAGGATAGAACGTCAGGCAATGGTACCTTTCGGAATTCCTCTAGTGTTAGGTAAAAGTCACTTGTCCAGGCTCAAAAGATATTTGGTAGTGTGCTCGTTGCAACCTACCAAAAATTCCTTTGCCTGTCTGCATGTATTTAGGTTTTCCCAAACACGCTGGTGCCTTTCTTTTGTTCTTATCAGCGTCGATATTAGTCCCTCGTGTATTCCGATTACCGGTTCCGGGTCTATGAGTTCTTTCTCACTGCCTCTTCTCGCTAGTTCGTCTGTAATTTCGTTACCCGGGACATCTGAGTGGCCTGGGACCCAAACAAGCGATACTTCGTTGTTCTCTGCTAGGGATTCCAGAGCTACTCTAGCCCCGAGTACCGATCTCGCTGACAGCTTGCAACTTGAAAGCGCTCCTTCTCTTATTGATAAATCGTTTCTCTGTCAGTCTCTTGTAACCCTGTTTGTTGGCAAAGGTCTCAGACTGAAACACTGTGGCAAGTTTTCCGAGGGGAATTGGTGTGTTAAGTTCTAATTCCTCGCAATGAATACCTGCCCCCGTTTCTCCGTCTTGGATCCATCTGTGTAGACTATAAAGTCCCCAATCACAGGACAAGTCCCGCCTAGCCACTCCTCTCTGCCCGGGAGGAGTGTCTCGAAGTTTTTTTCGAATTTAAACGTTGTTGGAATGCGGTCGTTGGGTATTTCTATTTCTTTAAAGTGTTTCTTCAGTGAATTCAAAATGGCCGCGTGTCCCATATTCCTGTTCAGCGCCAACCATTGGCCGCTCGTGAATAATCTCGCTATTGTCCGCTCTGCCTCTTGATTTATGAATAAATCCAATGGGACTGAGTGACACCAAGACTTCAAGGGCTGCCGCTGGGGTCGACGTCATCGCTCCAGTTATTCCCACACATGCTAGTCTTTGCACGTGCGTCAGCTTCGTCGCTTCACACTAGCTGTTCCTGCCTTGCAGGACCATACCATACAGCCGTAGCTTAGTATCGGTATCACTATCGCCGTGTACAACCAGTATAAAGCTGAGGGTCTTAATCCCCAGTTTTTACCGATTGCGCTGCGACACTGCCAGAAAATTCTAATTGATTTGCTGATTCTTTCTGCTATGTGTTCCCTCAATGTCAGCTTTTCCTCTAGTATGACTCTAAGGTATTAGAATTTGTTTGTCAACAATAGTTGCTTTCCGAAAAGTTTCGGTTTATCAATTCTTGGACCTTCCTCCTGTTGTTATCGGGGTTTATCGATAGTCCTGACTCGTTGCACCATTCTTCAACAAGGCTGAAGGCCTTTTGCATTAATTGGCCAAATACTTCTTCGAAAGGTCCTGACACGAGTATCGCTATGTCGTCGGCGCAACCTATTGCTACGTAACCCCGATTCGTTCAACTTAACAGATCATCAACCGTCATGTTCCAAAGAATCGGAGGTTGTACTCCCCCTTGGGGACAGCCTCTATCTACTTAGCCAGTTCTACTGACGCCAAGCATATTTACTGTCAATAGCCTGTTTGCAAGCATTGCCATTATCCACCTTATTAGTGTTCTGTCCAAGCCGAACTTTCTCAAGGCGGCATTTATTGCTCTAAAAGTTACTTTGTTAAAGGCTCCTTCCAGATCAATAAACACCCTAGGGTGAGTTTATCGTGGTTCATGTTCATCTCCAGGCTATGCACTACTTGATGCAGAGCGGTGTCTACGGACTTCCCTGATAGGTAGGCGTGTTGATTTCTGTGTAAAGGTTTAACCTTCAAAATGGTGTCTCTTATGTACCTATCGCATAACCTTTCAAGCGTCTTCAGGACGAAGGACGCTCCGTTCTTGAATATGGGAGAAACAAAACTGGTTTTCCAAACAGACGGACATTTGCATTGAGCTAGTGATAAGTTAAAAAGGATAGTTAGCGGACTAAGTGATGCTGACAACTGCATGAAGAACATGATAGGAAGACTGTCTGGACTGGCCATTTTGTGCTTATCAAAACTTTTAGCACCCTCTCCACTTGAGCCGGGGTAATGTCAAATTAGCATTTTCAGGGTATGTTTCAATCGGTGTGGCAAAAGGGTCGTGAATCACTTCATCGACAGGAGTGCTGTTAACAGAGTTGTAGACTGAAATAAAATAGACTCCCTGTCAGATGCCTCTCCATTCCCAAATTTCATACTATTAGGTAGAGAATTAATTTTCTTCAAGGATTTTGTAAAGGCGAAGAAACATTTGGTATTGGATTTGATCTTATCTTCGCAGTCCTTTACATAATCATCGAAGCACGTTTTAATTCCCATCTTCACAGATTTTCGAAGTGCAGAGAACTGTTCCCTCAATTTTCCCTTTGTAATGAGACATTTCTCTTTTTTTACACTGCCCTTCATTATTGCTTTCTTTTTTATCATAGATATGAGCTCATGAGAGCAGTGCACTAGATAATCTCTCGATGACATATATGTTTTAGGTTTCTTATCCACGTATGTTTGCAGAATTCGATAGAATGTTTCCACAGCACTATCAACATCGAGATTAGACAATTCGACAATTATTGGAGGTTTTCATTGAGCTTAACATAATCAGCTCGTATCAAAGTTAGTTCGAGGCGGTCTTTTCCCTGACATGCATTAAACTTGTGATAAGTTAGCTGTTATAGTTAGTGCTGGATGGAAGCCATCTTCACTAACCAATGAATAGAGTGTATGTGAAAGGCTCACCCGACTCGGCTGGAAAGTAGTTAATCTAACGTTCGGCCATATTTATTAGGTATAACATTCAGTTGACCCAAGCCGCACAAGGACATAGTGCCCGTTGGGTATGCGACCGTTAACATCAGATGCCTCATATTTATCAGACAAAGGGTTGAACTTCCACGTAATGCTATAACCCAAGTTATAGTCTCCGCACAAAACAAAGGAGTCGTTGGCATTGCAAGACATCATGTTTTCAACGATCTTGTTTAAATGACCCTCATATTTGTCAAACTTACTGCCCAATTCAATATATTTCACATTAAAGAAAGTTTGTGATCAAGAGATTTATAATGATTTTTAAACTTGTTAGTTGAAGTCGAGGGGTAAACGACGGGGTAAAATCGTGACACAGTCTCTCAAAAAATCCCAAATTGCTCCAAAAAATCATTAAAATCTTTGGAGATTAAGAAAAATGCCGGATGCGCCGGAAAATCTTTATAAATCTTTAAAAATCTTACAAAACAAATTGTGGCACAAGATTTTTGGGAGTCGTTTACATCTCGGTTGAAGTCTTCCAACCCGACCCGAACCGAAAAAAACGAAAACGAAGACCCGATCCGACCCGACAAAAAATAAATTCGAAAACCCGACCCGACAAATTGATTTGGCTTCGAATCGGGTTTTTAGTTGAGTTTCAGCCGTCCCGCTCACCTCTACCTCCTATACTGCGAAAGGACCTAAAGACCAAAGTATATAAACAGAAAAGGTGACGCAGGTCCTGAGGGAATCACAAGAAATACGGAGTCCAATTTCGGTGAATATTGTTTTGATCATGTTGCACTCTTATGAAATTGGCTTCGTCAAGTTTTGCTTCGTTTCTATATAATCTTTTTCACCTCATCACTAGCTGCAACTTGACGCAACCGAATTCCATATGTGCTCAACATGACAGACTCAGACTGCGCATTCCAAGCGTGGGATATCCCTAGAACCAGTCAAGGATTAGCGCTCACGTTTCCCAGGATTGAGCCTGTGTGGCGCAAGTACTGAATACTGAGCTCTTTAAGACCGTCATGTTCCGAAACCAGTTTGTTCATAGTTTCCTATGGCTAGCTACTTTTATACTGTTCCATTTCTGTAACAGTAACCAACAACAAACGATGTCGCAGCAGTTACCTGTGTAGTCCTTACCTAGCTTCGTCATTGATTACAAGCCAGTTACCCTCAGTATGCAAATAACCTGTAAACCATGATTTTTTCGTACAAAAGTCACCCGGTTTGCAATCCCTAGTTGGACACTTATAGTGGAATTTTTCCGGGAGCAATCAATAAGAGAAAATACCGGAATCGTAACAAAAATGTCTTTTTATAAGAAGCTTACTACGATGAAACAATTAATTCAATTATGACAAATTAGATTGATTCACTAGAATACACGAAATGCAACAGAATTTGTCACTTGATTCATCATTTAACGCTCAATAGTCCCAGCACTTATACTTTGCCATAGGCTTCGTACTCTTAGTAGTACAGTGCTGTGCTGCCGATGCCGTTCGGCATGCAGAAATCTTACATACCAACAACAATCACCGTCGCTCGACCAAGTGGTTGGACTAGCTACCTCTTTATGTTAAAAGTTACCTGTTTCCATCACACAAATATTGCCCTATGTTGCATAGAATAAATGACCGAGACTTACGAAGAGACGTGCCTACAATCCTGGTACATAAACATCCAATCGCCTCGACATATCTTCCTTCATAACCGTTCAGGTAGTCTTTCATCAGACGCATTCGTTCATTCACGGAGCATTAGCAACCAAACATGACACAGTGGGGAGGCTACGGAGACCTCCAACAGTCACACAAGATTGGACCTTCAACGGTCGCTCATACAAAATCAATTGATATTCCATATTCAACTGAACACTTGAGGCACTATCATTCTTCTTTCACACCAAAAAATATCTCCAATTTAAACATTGAACAACGAATTTGAGCGCTAGGTTGGAGTATAGAATGTTGAACAAGAAAATTGGTCTTCCTTTGAATGAGTTTGGAATTCCCCAACCATATAACAACACTGGTGTCACTGTCCACCTACTCCTACATCCGATCCTACCCGTGGTGACACCTGTTATAGTGAGCAACCCACATGAACGATCAGGTAACCAACCCTGGTGTATTAGTGTGGGTTATTTAGCAGAAGGATGAGGGGGGCTGTCTTCGGGTATTAACTTAACGCTACGTATAGAGAGGGTCGAAGGCAGCTAGGCGCTATCAGGAATAGTACCTCAGCATGGTGGCGGATGATCTCAACAGCAAGAGACAACGGCAGCATGCAAAGTCCGAGTCAGGTCAGAAGGACTACCATCACTCACCAACCCGCATTGGCCAGCGTGGTTTTTTAACGGCTAAACCCCCCGTTAACCCGTTAACCGTTTCACAACAGGCAGCGACCATCGATTGGTGCGAGCCAAAGTCGTCTTGAACACACGGACAGAAAGAGAGACCTTGGTCAGGAAAAAAGTCATTCTTGACATTGAACGCCTGAAAGAACAAAGCGATGCATTCAAAGAAGCCATGGACAACGAACTGAACGGAGTGAATTCACAAACTGCAACGATTGATGAGCTGACAGATAGAATAGTAACTCCAGTGAGAAGCTTCCTGGAAACCAGATGCCGAACTACACTCACTAAAGAGTCCAAACTCAGCAAGGAAACGCTAGACCTGATAGCGGACAGACTAGACTTGGTGAAAGGTGGTAAGCGAGACACTGTGGAATACAGAAATCTAACGAAAGACATCAACAAGAAAATGAAAACTGATCTGCGACAACACAAAGTGAAACTGGCCATGAACGCGATCAAAGCAAATGGAAATATGAAAGTCCTCCGAGCGAAACGAGTAAACGGGTACAGACAAATTTTTAAATTGACAGATAAGGCGGGAGTAATACAAACAGATCAGAACAAGGTACTGGACATCGCGCGAGAGTTTTATGAGAACCTTTTTACGTCGGTTCGAGCCAAACCACCTGCAGAAGCAACACAAAAGAGACCGGTGATAATGAACGTTGGTTCTGAAGATTTGCCGGATATAACGATGGACGAAGTACAGGTTTCGTTAGACGAAATAAATAACGGGAAAGCTCCAGGTGACGACGACATTCCGATCGAAGGAATTAAAGAAGGCGGACTTGCACTGCTCCAAATGATAACTGATCTGTTCAACAAGTGTCTCGAACAAGAGAAAATACCAAAATCATGGGAAAATGCAGTCATCACTTTGCTACACAAGAAAGGAGACATCACGAAACTGGAAAATTACAGGCCCATCAGTTTGATCTCGCATCTCTACAAACTGTTTATGAAAGTGACAAATAAACGGATGACAAAGAAGCTAGACTTCTATCAGCCGATCGAACAAGCAGGGTTTCGTTCCGGATTCAGCACGAATGACCACTTGCAAGTGATGAGAAGTCTAATAGAAAAATGCAACGAATACAAAATCAGCATCGCGATCATAGACTTCGAAGAAGCATTCGATTCAGTCGAATTGTGATGGATTTTAGACTCCTTGGACGATTGTCGGATTGATTCGAGATATACTCGGATGATAAAATATATCTACGAGCACGCAACGTCATGCGTCAAACTGCATAAAACCACCGATAAATTTCGAATTGGAAGAGGAGTCCGTCAAGGAGATACCATTTCACCAAAATTGTTCACGTCAGCTCTGGAAACGGTCTTCAAAAAGCTTGATTGGAGCGAATTGGGAATCAACATAAATAGGAAGTGTCTGAACAACCTTCGATTCGCCGACGACATTACCCTGACATCAACGACTCTGGAACAGATTGAAGCGATGCTGTTGCAGCTTAACGAGGAAGCCCAAAAAATTGGTTTGAAGATGAACATGTCGAAAACGAAAGTTATGACAAACATCGTTGGCGCTACACCAATCAAAATCGGAAACGAGGAAATTGAAACCGTGGATTCGTACAAGTATCTCGGCCATGTTATGAAACTCGGTCTCGACAATCAAACGGGGGAAATAAAAAGAAGGATCGGTTGCGTTACATTTTCAAGAGCAACAGTCTGAAGAGGAAAGTGTTCGATATGTGTGTGCTGCCAGTCCTGACAGTTCAGACGGAGCCGAAACTCTCACAATAACCAAAGCATCGGCGAACAAGTTGAGAGTTGCACAAAGGGCCATGGAAAGGGCAATGCTAGGAATCTCACTCAGAGACAAGATGACAAACGAGTGGATCCGACAGCAAACGAAAGTCACCTACGTCATGGCACGAATAACGTCGCTAAAATGGAATTGGGCCGGGAATATTACCAGAATGACCGACAATCGATGGACGAAAACAATTATGCAATGGCG
>WJQU01003235.1:0-17831 GCA_029228625.1 Pseudolycoriella hygida
TGGGGCTATAATTGGCCTATTACAGTCGACTTTCTTGTTAAAAGTAGGGTTATAATGACGCTATTATAACCAGGTTCTTTAATGATGACGTAGGCTACATTGAAACAATACGAATAAATGAGAATGAAACGTGTGTTGTTATGACAACCGCATACTAAATGAAAAATCAATCTAGAGGACATTTTTTGCAACAAATTCGATGAGTGTTTTTATACGAAGTTTTTGATTTATGTTAATTTTGTTGTCATGTTTTGTGCATAATTGGCAATTATAGGCTCAAATGTGATAAACTATCGTAAACAATCGCGCATTTATAGTTTCGGTGGGTGAAAATTTGAAAATTCTTGAAATGTCACCCCCTCGACTATAATTGCGTAATTATTCCCCTTGTATTGTAATATACTATTACACCATTTAGGCTTATAATAATCCAAACAAAAATTTATACCTGAAAGTAGGGGTATAATGACCATATTACAGTCAAGTTTCAAACTGGGAGGTATATAATAGCCATATTATGGTCGACTCGACTATAATTTTCATTATAGTCTGACTATAATTCTCGATTCGACTATAGATTTCATTATAGTCCGACTATAATATCATGACGTCAAATCTCAATGAAAATTTAAAAAAGCCACGAGTCGAATAGAATTCTACCAGACCCGATGAACGCAACCTTACTGCATGTCAATTTTGTCCCTTTTATATTGCAAGGGGACAAATTTGACAGTCAACCTGGCTGCGTTCACCGGGTCTGGTAGTACCAAATGGCTTATTATATGCCCAGATGATGTAAACTATCGTATTAGCCAATATCACGTTGTTAATAATATACTATTTATCGGTTGCTAAGAGGTCGATAAACGAAATGTATTTCCCGGCAACATGAAAAAGAGATAGACTGGCAGTGTTTAAGAAAAGATTAATACAAATTGAAGCAAAAATGAAATACAAAATGTTAAGTAGTGTCAGTGCTTAGATTGTGGATTTCGTATTTTAAGTCGAACAAATCAGCGTGAATTCTGTACGTGTTGGTGAGCGATATGGATGCCACAATAAATTATGTATTTCTATTTCTATATCTATTATGTCATATGTGAGGACTTCCAAATTTTTGTTTTAGTGTCGTAACCTTCTCCATTTATGGTATCCTAATTGTGCAGCGAATTGCAACCCTCGCTTTAGTCCAGTGGCAAAACTTTTCTCTCGTTGGAACTATGGGCAGTTATTCAAAGAAATTGCATCAAGGATCAATTTGTAAGTATACCGGGTAGTTCCACGCCCATTCTATTGTCTCTTTCACACGTATACCAACCGTACGTTCGTTTAGTGGTCTTAAAATGACGCAAGTAATTTATGAATGACCCCTCGCAAGGGAAATCTCCATCTGTTTAACGAGATGAAGACCATTGTCCAAATTTCAGTTTCGGTGACAATTTTTTTTTTGAATAAAATGCATCGCCCTATCAATTACTAATTTCTCTTAACTAAATACAAATAAAGAATAATAAACACCCTGAAGCAATAAATCTTTGACTGAACAATGTGGCATGAACGCATAAGTTTTGTCGTATAAAGTAATAGATATGACTTTGAATGTCCCCTTTGCAATTATGTCTGAATGAAAAATAACAGCTATTGTTCCGGAAAGATTGTATTATTATATTTTACCTGGTCTTGAATTTGCTAACTTTATGTTATACTTCATCAAAATGAATATTCAGGACATCCGGTTTGTCACATTGAACCCTTAGCTTAGCGTTCGTCACCATAGGACACCTTTTTTCTTCACATATTTAAATGATC
The DNA here is from genome assembly GCA_029228625.1 of Pseudolycoriella hygida. Classification (NCBI taxonomy): domain Eukaryota; kingdom Metazoa; phylum Arthropoda; class Insecta; order Diptera; family Sciaridae; genus Pseudolycoriella; species Pseudolycoriella hygida. Next base: position 1,810 of record WJQU01003235.1, read on the forward strand.
TCTCAAACAATTTCTAAACAATAATAAGTTGTTTTTTTTAAACAGATTTGATTTGAGTTAAATGTGATTTTTATATTTACACACAAAAGGTATCATCTTGGCTTAAAGTCTTTTTCTTTAAAATATAATTTATAACTTTGTTGGTTAAATGAAAAAAATTGTGTGAGTGCGTTTTTCTTTTAAATAGGATTATAGACTTTTATTATTAGCTTTTTTTGTTATTATTTAATTATATCTTGTGAGACAGTCATTATCGTCGTATTTGAGTTTTTTTTTGACTTTATTGAAATGAATGAGCCCAAGAGTTTATATTCATTAATCACATTTTTCACGGCAGACGTAAAGTTTAATAATTTAAAGTTCTAAACAAGAAAGGGTGGTCAGACAGGTCAGACATGAATGTCAGTAGATTAATGACTTAAAGTGTCCATTAAAGTAGCGTTACGCTAATTATTTCTTTAACTAGAAACCGAAAGTTCGTGTTACAAGCGGAGTAAGTTTCAGCTGTGTATGGCTGACGGGACCGAAAGTGACGCATTTCATTCATAAACTGTCAAAATTAAAATTTTACCTACAGGTAAGTTTTTTCTAGGTAATGCGAACTATACCCTGCCGAATCACTTACTTACTTTACTTTTTTGGCACTACAGACACTCGTTACCCTTGGCCTGCTCTAGAATTCCAATCCAACGCTGTCTGTCGTTTGCCGCGTATTGCCAATTTCTTATTCCGAGCGTCCGAAGATCTTGTTTGACGCCAGCAATCCATCTAATTTTTGGGCGACCAACTCCTGTTCGCCCTTCTAGATCGTTACGGAATAATTTTGATGGAGTTCTGTTTCCCCCCATGCGTGCTAAATGCCCGGACCATCTCATCCTTCGGACTTTTACAACTGCCACTATAAACGACTCGCTAAAATCAGGTTCAAAGTTGTATCGCCGTCGCCACGTTAGGAGGAACTGTTCATCACCTTTCATCATCGCCCAAAATTCGCATCAGTAGATCAATATTGGACGAATAAGTGCTTGCGAGGAGAAAACTCGTGTTTTGTCCCCGAAAAAGCGGTGAGAAAGTTTCATATTCTTGCCGGTGAGAAAGTAGTTATTTTCTCACCACTCCCACGTTACACTGAATGAACATTTTCTCGTAGAAACACTCGTTTTCTCACGCACAAGCACAAAAAATATTGTGATGCACTTGTGGAGAAAATTGAATTCCAGCTCGAGCAAAACTTTCGCTCTTGTTGGAATTCACTATTTTCTCCCAACGTATAACAAATACTATTTTATAAATTCGAACATTAATATTTAATTAGATCATAATAGCATCTGCTTGCCGCCATGATACGTCTGTGAATTTCATGTGTGTTGTCACCATCTGAATGTATAAGCGCTCCAAGGAACTCATCCACGACCTCGAGGTTGAACTCTCCAATGCGTATTGTGTATCCTTGTTGATTCGTTTATCGTGACATCCAAGTCATCTGCAAAGCTCAGAAGGCTAGGTCCTCAATACAAAACAGTGTCTAGACTTTGGACTACATCTTAGACTTGTCCAAAGTTCGGCAGAAATGTGGAGGAGAGTTGTAGGTACCTAATCGACTCTCAAAAACAATTTTTCTCCTACATGTCACTGGAACAAATTATTTGAGTTGCGCCGACTTAAAATCGACTGTCAGCCAAATGTCTGCGAATGATCGATTTTAAGTCGGCGCAACACAAATAATTTGTTCCAGTGACATTTACAAGCAAAATTGTCTTTTAGAGCCGATTAGATACAACTCTCCCCTACGTTTTTGAGTAACATTGGACACGTGTATGATGTAGTCCTAAGGCTAAAGACTGTCTTGAAGACCCAACCGACGAAACACCGGCGCACGGCTCTACCCAGAACTAGAACTGTTCCATTCACCAGCTTCTTGTTGGTTTGGATACCAGCACGTCTCATTCCTATTTCCAAAGCCAAGTTAAAGAGTAAGCAAGATCAAGCGTCTCCCTGCTTCAATCCTTCTCCAACAGTAAACACATCTGACATGCCACCTTGACACGACATCTGGTGCCATCCAATGTCGCTTTTACAAGACGAATAAATTTTGTTTCAAAGCCCAGCTCTTTCATTGCCGCTTACAATTCCATAGGATTCGTCCTGTCGTAAGCTTGTTTGAAATCGATGAAAAGATGGTTCCTCTGGACTTGAAATTCTCTGCCATTTTGCAGGCAGAATAAGACGAAGTGTGAATATTTTGTCAGTTGTTAGGCGATCTCGTCTGAATCCGCTTTGAGTGCTCCAGTAATTGTCAGGAAACTCTTCCGTGTTCCACATCCGTTTTACTAAATCATAAAACACTTTCGACAATTCCTCAATTGCTCAATCTTCAGCAGTTCAGCTGGTATCTTATCCGCACCCGAAGCTTTGTTGTTCTTGAGTGAGGAGATTGTTGCTGAGACTTCCCCTCTTGTTGGCGCATGGCGCTGCTACGATCATCAGTCACATCATCATCTTGTTGAACAATGCATCAAAATTATCTTTGAATCTTCTCAAGACATCATGTTTTGCAGTAAGCAACGTCTTCTTCTTGTTCAGCCTTTTATATCCACTGCTGGATGTAGGCCTACCCTTTCTCCTTCCACTTCAAAGGGTCCATTGCCACTTGTTGCCAATTCGTGCCTGCTGATCTCTTAAAGCTATTGGTCCATCTCTCTGGTGGTCTGTCATTCTCGCAATATGTCCTGCCCAGTTCCGCTTAAGATACGCTGTACTTTCCATTACATCAACGACTCTTGTTTGTTATTCGTCATTTTGTCCCTGAGCGAAATTCCAAGCATACTTCGTTCCATGGCTCTTTGTGCAACCCTTAATTTGCTTTCTGATGCTTTGGTAAGGTTTCCGCTCCATAAGTCAATACTGCAAGAATACACGAATCGAACACTTTCCTTTTCATCCTGTTATTCATTTTGCTTTTGAAGATTAGTTTGAGCTTTCCAAATGCAGCCCAGCCTAGTTTAATTCTACGTCCCAGTTTCAGCGTGTGGCCCATGTACACATAACTGTCGACTCTTTCGATGACGGTGTCTCCAATCTTTACATCTCTGTCGTCGTCTATGTTCGTCATGATTTTAGTCTTTGATAGTAAGCAACGTACTACTTGGCAAATGATTATTCGAGGGTTGAATCCTTTCCTCTGCTTGTTTATTCGTTTGTAGAACTTTCGTGACTCATTTGCGCTACACAATCTCTCTAGCTGAAGTAGCGTCCTATCGAGCTCTCTCTTCTTGCGCCGCATTTCTTTGTATTTCACATCGCTGGCATGTGAGTTATTCCAGCTTTACTCACTTTCTGTGTATGTTCCACAAGAAGGACGGACTCAATAACATTGGTCTTTCGAATTTTTCTTGGACGTCTAAATAATTTACAAGACATCTAGAAAGGGAAGTCAAGATACACCGATTCCAAAACGATGCTTTAAAGAAGGTAAAATTTTATGAGTAACTACTTATATGAGCGCTGAGCGAGGAGAATTATACTGCTATCATAAGGAAAAAAACTTAAGTGAAATCAGTGAAGATTTTCAATGAATTTCGTTGAAAAAATTTAGATATAATTTTGTTTGATTTTGTCGCTAATTTGATTTTTTTGGCGAATTTCACTGAAAATCTTCGCTGATTTTCTCTTTTTTTCCCTATGGACGGCAGTATAGGGATCACTAACAAAGAATTCCCGAGAACCATGGATCGATTGCGACCAATGTGTCCGAAAATGAGACATTCCAGCGTTGCATCTCATTACAAAAAAATATTTATCTGAAAGCGGCCGGTATGGTGTATTTATCGGCCGCAAAATAGGCCGATAAATTCATCGTTATTTGAAGAAATAAATTACTTGAATTTCATACGAAATTATAGTTTCTGAATCCAGTAACAGCAAATTAATTGAATTTCATGTGACATTATACTCACCATATACCGACAACAACGTGCTTTGTACGAATGACGCATTTATCAAAACGCTCCTACCGACGCGACGAGGTGATTTAAGAAATGAAGAGACGGACTCTCAAGAACTTAAATTAGGCTTTAGAAATGAAAAGAGCGACCCACATTGAGTTCAAACCAGATATCAGATGACTGGTTAGATTCTTCAATAGAGCTTTATTTTGATAAAGGAACACCGTGAAAAAATATAGAAAAACTACTCTATGCAGTGGTGTATGACTGAATGGCGTGAAAAAGGAATGAATTTTGCTAAGCTGTATTTTTACACAAGTCATTGCCTATATTATTTCATGAATTTTCACAAACTCATGGGTAGACACTGAAATAAATCGTAAATACCGTTGCACACAGTAATGCATATCATACCAATTTGCGTAACATGAAAAGTACTGTGAATCCGAAATTGTATTTGTTTCACCTATACCGACCGCTTTTTCAGATAAGCCAGTATATTGAACAGGCCATTGTAAGAGTCTTGTTAAATAATTTTTTTAAATGTACAGGAATAACATACAAACAAATAATTACTCAATCTCGGAATGTTTTAAAGGAAAAAGTTCTGAGAACTGTTTTTTGACTCGTGTAGTTATATTCCTCGCCTTCGGCTCGGAATCTAAACTCTACCCTCGTCCAAAAACAGTTCTCAAAGCTCTTTGCTTAAAAACATTCCTCGATGCGTAATTATTTGTTTGTATGTTATTCCTGTATATTCAAAAAGACAATTATTTAACGCGTCACTTACCGGCCTGTTCAATAATCTACTATTCCCTCTCACTTTCTCTTCTAACATCGACCATGATAACATGAGACAAAACTTCTTCATCACATCTTTGTGACCATGTAAAACGTGTAACGGTTGGTAGAATGAAAAAGAGAAACATCGTCATGTGAAAAATGAGAGCGAGAGAATGGATATTTCCAAACATAGTACTCATATGACGACATAATTCACATGTTGAATGGATAATTTCTCATGCATGTAAAATTGAAAGGATTTTCGCTCTTTTTGATGCTGCCATTCAACATACGCATTCTTTCGGTACATACAGTGGTGCCAACTTATCTTTCACTGCAGTAAGATGAGTAAGATGGAAATTCCGAGTCGCGTTGGATTCTAGTTTTTGACATATTTCGCTTATGACGTAGCTTATGAAGTAGCATTCAACTGTAGAAATAATAACATTATGTGACCTAAGACGAATGAGCTTGACAAACAAGCAAACACAATTGTTTTCTTTTTATTATCGACTGCATGCACTTTAAATCTATTATCCGTTCATTCACTTAAATCAAAGCATTTCACTCCACACAATTAAAGCTATATGGAGTCGAAATAATAAAAATAATTTATTTATTATGTTAATTAAGAAAATATATATTTCCAAAATCAAATTTATGTGATCTCCTGGTTGTTGTATGTGTTTATCTATTAAACGTTTGTATAAATATATATAAATAAATGTACAATAAAAAGAAGAAAAAAAAACAATAAACCCAAAAACCAACTCTCCATAGTAAAAGCAGATTATTAACAAAAGTAGAAAATAATTTTATTAACACAAAAAGAAATGAGACGGAATAATGAACTCTATGGCTCCGCCCTCGGAATTTCCATCGGTGAGTAAAGAGGCGGTTCCCATTACCATCCTCATAGTAACCTCATATTATATGCACATACAGCATCCGTTTTTTCGTGCTTTACGTTTTTGTTGTGTTCCTCTTTGGTAAAATTCACACATTAACTTTCGTCAATGAATGGCATTCATTCTTTTACGCTAGGCCTACTTGATCGGTTGTGTAAATTTCGTGTACTGTACATACATTCTGAGTCAGGAATTTTTATTTTGCATTGTGTTATCGTTGGCGAAACAGTTTACGAAAAACGGGTAGTGATTTTTGCACACACGTCATTGTTCCGGTGATAACAAAGAAAAGTAAGATACGTAAAAGAAAAATAGAAAACATCGACAATTCTCGCCACAATAAAAAAGTAACTGGTGAAGTGAATTGTATAATAGAATTAAATTTGTTATACATAGTTTGTGCTTTCCAACCAAGAATGGATAAGTGAGTCAATTGTGAAAACAGAGAATTTTTTATTTTGTTGAAACGCTTCAATCTGGGTAGTCCGTTTGTCCAGTCATCGGGCTCTGATAGCCCCAAGCTAAGTGGAATCATAGGGCCACATCACTTGGCACCGAACTATTCGAGTGGCCAACTCGATTTGAATAATTTATCACCAACAGCAAACGCATTTAATCTGGCGGCATTTCGGAGTCCAGGATTTTTGGGAGCGCATGGATTTGCGTTTGGTGGTAATTTCGGATATCGTGAACATAGTCCGGGTACGTTTGACGGAAATAATCCAACAGCTGTGAGTGGACAAAATTCACAAAATTTCAATAACAATAGCAGTAGTCCAATAAATCATCCATACAACGATCGGAACAGTCCCAATCGTGATGGATTCCTAAGTGATTACTATCACAATAATAATACGAGTAAAAAGCCTAGTGAATACAATAACAGTGATAATCGCGGTAGTGATAGACAAAATAACCATTCGTTCGGACGGGACTCAGAAAGTCCAGAATTACAGACACGAAGTAGTCCGGTCGATAGCTCGCGTTCGTACCCTAGTCAAAAAAGTGACGGTTATCATAGTCCGCATCAGGACAGTATAGGTTCACGTAGTCCGGAAAATTTGTCAGGTAAACAGAAATCAACGTTACCAGACATGTTGGATCATCATAAGTTGCCTTTGAGTTTTTTGGGACCACCGTTGGCTGCATTACATTCAATGACTGAAATGAAATCGGGTGGTCATCAGCAAACGAATCCTGGTGGACATAATGCACCAAACCCACACGGAATTGATACAATTCTGTCAAGACCGCCGCCTGTTACGTCAGCTGGAATAAATGCCTTAACAAATGGTAAGCTTTTCAAAGCTTTATCTGTAGTTTACATTTGAAATTCATTAAGCTTTCATCACTGTTTAAAAAGCTCGGCGTTTTGTTGAAATTTTTTTACGTTACCTTGATGTTAGGAAAACTAATCGAGACTTACTCATTTATTGATATAAGCAGCGAATATAAACCAATCATGAGTTGAATGCAATCTCTGTAACTAACTAAAAGGTAAAAGTTGAGAAAATTCTCATTTTGGTACAATTACACCCATAGAAGTAATATTTTACTATGGCTGCTGTACCTTCGGCAGATTTAAAGTCCACCCGCTTGAATCAACATTTAAAAGCCATTCACAATCCTTTATCCCACTTCCAATTGTTTAACAAAAATCAAAAAACTAAAAGTGCTGATTTCGTCATTTACGACTCATCAGTACACCTTGTCTTAAGACCATGTGTATATCAGCAACGATGGCCATAGAATGATACTCAAACTATGTCAATTCACCTTTTATACAATCCAGATCCTACGATTGGATGAATGTAATTCTCTTACTTCCAAATTGTTCAAACGAAATGGCATGCATCCAATCGTAGGATCTGGATTGTATAAAAGGTAAATTGACATAGTCTGAGTATCATTCTATGGCCATCGTTGCTGATATACACATGGTCTTAAGACAAGGTGTACTGATAAGTCGTAAATGACGAAATTAGCACTTTTAGTTTTTAGATTTTTGTTAAACAATTGGAAGTAGAATAAAGGATTGTGAGTGGCTTTTAAATGGTGTAACTAACTGTAAGCGATAACACGTAAAGCGCAGAAAATTCAGAGCAAAAACCGCAAACTAAGTTGATTTCAATTTTCCATTACAAGATGTGAAGACGCCACATAGGCAGAAATGATCTTGACAGGGGTCGTTCTCGTCCTTATTTGTCTTACTTTTTCAGGTTTTTCCTGATTGCCTGATTTTGTATACTGAACTGACTGCAATATTTCTATCCGAGAAAAGTAAAAGAAATCGATATTGAGTTTGAAGAAAACTTCGTTTTGGACGACTGAATCAGATGCTGACGAAGTAAAAATGGAATATTGATTATACCAGTCTGAAGACCTGCAAATTTCGCAACAATTTGTCGATGACATCGAATTGCCTCACAAAATTAAGTGTTCAGCCGGATATTTGAAATTCGGGAAACTTGCATTACTTGCGAATACTTGTTTATGTATCTCACTTGGAAATACATGTGCTGAGAGAGGATTCAACTTGAATAAACTCGATGTGCAAGATCTCAAATCACTTCGCGACAAAACTATTGAAGCGTTGAGAATTGTGAAATGTGCAATTTCATTATAGTGGTCTTTTAACAAGTATCCGATAACAAAATAATTACTAAACTACGCCCGAAACTCTCATTCTCGTTATCTATTGTGTCTTGATACACAAGGCAATAATCAAATGCAAAGAATAAAGAGTAAATGTAAAATAAATATTAAACGAATAAGTGAAACGTTTTTTTATTTTTCGTTTTAAAATCGCATCATAATTTTAGTTTTTCTCTTCAAAACTTGTCCTTATTTGTCCTTAATTTTATAGCAAACCACGTCCTTTACCCAATTTTGAGTACGACTTCTGCATTCATTCCGCTCCACATTTCTTAGAACGAATTATTTAAGACACCCCCCAAGAAACCCATAATTGAAAGATACTTTTGTCGAAACCATGAGCTCTCTCAGGTTCCATAGTTGAAAATTTCCTCCAAAACGTCCTTTAGAACAATAAATTTTTAAGTCCACGGACGCCTTAGGATCGATGTAATACCCTAATCTGAGCCTTGAGGCTAACGTTTCATTAGACAACAATGTTTGCCTCAACGATCTATCTAACTTTGTTGGAGTGATTTTCAATGTCAACTTCAGTACATAGACAACGTGAATCAATGTAAATTTACATTTAGAAACGTCAAAGCCGTTACTTCCCGTCGCCGTCGCAATATTTTGAAAGGCTTTTTTATTTTGCAGCATTTGTTATCTTGCTAACACATTAGAAAATTAAGTGATGGAAATTGGACCCTTCACTTTCGCTTCAGCGGGGGCCTTTCTCTGGACAACATTCAATCGAGTAAAATTCAAGTTTATTGAATTCTCCCTCATATTTTTGAATGTAATATGCCAATTGTCAGTTATGTCAATTATTAAAAGAAATTTTAGAAAAAAATGTGACAAACTTTTTGTATAAATTTCTTGGATTGAAATTAGCAAATTTATTAGAATTCGAACTCCTGGCGGAGAGAAAAATGCTTGATTTATACACCCTACTAAATAAAGTTTCGTTGATAGTCGTATGAGACGCGTACGAAAAGTGGAAGAAGGAAAAATGTGGAGGTTTCGCATTATAGGATAGAAATAAAACTTTCAGAAAGCTGGTCTACGAAGTAATGTATGCCATTTTCTGCTGCATTTCCTCCGCATTTTTTCTGCATTTTTTAAAAATTTCAATTCTTTTTTTTTATTTTCATCAATGGCCGAAGCCCCCTTACTAATTACATTTTAACATACCAAAGAACATAAATTTTAAACTATGAGAAGATCCGGAAGTGAGCTGCCGACCCAGTCGACCCGTCGGAGTCGATAGTCAACCAGGCTTATTTATTTATTATATTATGTATGATACATGATACTATAGTATATAAGCAGAAAAATGGACGGAGGAGAAGGGTGTGTCAACAATACATAGGACGTTCTATGAATCACCTAACGCGAGCGTATCTTTCGAATTTTCTTCTCATATAAAGACGTGTGTTTGCGGAATGTCGGAGTCAACCCACCTCAGCAGGTACCTAGATATTGCGTTGGCTAAGGAGATAAATATTTCGAATAACCTATAAAATCAGGAATGACAAAATTAACTAATATCAAGCGAATAAGTGGAAAATTACGGTACGAACTTTTTTCATGTAAAAAAGTCATTACCCACTGAACATTAACGTCATAAAGGGTGCCGGCGGGAACAAAATTTGAATAAGCCACGTCAAATTAACCGAATTGGCAATGCGAACGTTTGCAGCCTTTCTCTTTTATTGGCTTTATTCTTTATTTATTTATTTTCATCAACGGCCGAAGCCCCCTGACTACAACATTTTCAAAAAAATTAAGAAGAAATAATCAAAAATAACAATTTAACAGAGTGAATGAAGTGAACTTAATTTAACAGAACTCCGAATTAGTACGTCGTCCGATCCAGCACCAACGTCAATGTTGCCAATAGTCCACCTGAAATAAGAAGGTTAACAAGAACTAGTCGGTCGGATTGCTTGACGTCAATTCTTTCTGTTCCTCAATAATTGGTCATGTCTTTGACATCCTTTATTGCCTGATGCAGTTTCTTTATTGCATTTTGTGATGACTTACTTTACTTTTTCGGCGCTACAGCCACTTGTGGGCCTCAAGCTGCTCAAGGATCCTGATCCAACGCTGCCTATCTCTTGCCGTGTTTTGCCAATTTCTCTCTCCGAGCGTCCGAAGACCAACTCCTCTTCGCCCTTCTGGATCGTTACGGAATAACTTTGAGGGGGCCCTTTTTTTGTCCCACGTCAACCTTTGGACTTTCACCAATACCACTGTATCCGAGTCGCCAAAATCATGTTCCAGTTCAAAGTTGTATCGCCGTCGCCACCTCTCACCCTCGCACAACGTTCCAAATATGATGCAGAGTTCCTGGCGCTCTAACGTTAGGAGCAACTGTTTATCACCTTTCTTCTTCGCCCAAGATTCGCATCCGTAGATCAACACTGGACGAATAAGTGTTCATATTAACTTGATTCGTAAAAATGTTTAATTAGACCATAATAGCATGTGCTTGCCGCCGTGATACGTCTGTGAATTTCAGGTGTGTTGCCACCATCTGACCGTATCAGCGCTCCTCTACCTCGAGGTTGTGATACTTACAATTTATTCTCAGACGCTTTAGTTATTAAGTAGGGGAAAATATTGAGCTTTCAGTACTCCGATGTACCCATGCCTAAAGACATATGAAAAGTGTGTGGGCACATAAAAGTTAAAAATGGATTGCAATAAACGGGAGATATAAGAATATTGTAAGAAGACGATGTCTCTTTTATAGTCTTTCTATCTGCCTAACTGTTCAGATAATTTCGTTGTTGATTTTTTTACACATTCTGTGCAAGTGAATTGGTACCGTAAGCTCAATATTTTCCAGCCTGGGCCCTGGCCCAAAAGTCAGGTGGCAAATTAATCGTACAATTTCAATTTTTTTTTAAATCTGAGATTCAGTTTTCGGAAATTCAAGTAAACTGAACTTAGTTAAGTTTTGCGAAATGTTGAACTTTCCGAAACGTCGATGGACACAACTTTCTGCGGAATCTTCTACGATTCTTCGTTGGTTACTTTTCAAGGTCTACCATAGAAAAAATACATTGAAAAAAGAGATAACGTCGATAATGTTGAAAACAGCATAACAAGTAAATTTAAAAGCACGTGTTTGTATCAAAATATTTCACAATAAATGTTTATTTAGAGACCTTTGAAAACATAATTTCATAAGAAAAATGGACAAAAAAAAATGTTTTATCTTCAGGTGGAATACCGCCAAGATTTTCAATAGCAGCTGCGGCAGCTGGTATGGCGCAGTATCTATCCCAAAGTCAAAACGGTCAATTGAAAGCACATTCTGGTCAATTGGTCGATCGATCACATTTATACTGGCCAGGATTACAGGGACTAGTGACAAATCCGATGGCATGGCGTGATAGATTAACGAGTTCAAGTGAGTAGAATTTCTCTATTTACCCGATAATTAAATTTCTTATCAATCAAAACGTGTTCCCGTTTGATTGATAACAACAATTGACACATTTATAACCATATTTTAATAGGATTAATCCAGTAATAAATACGACAGTATCGCTATTATTTGACACACTTGATATAAAATTGTAGGATATTATTAAAATTATTGATATCTTGTAATTATATGGTGCAATATCGCACGGTAAACATTTCTAATTATCCATACGTCTCATAATAACATCAAATTTAATCTATTCAATAATACTTGACAATTACAATATTACACCTTAATTACAGCGTGCCACATGTTTGAAAATTTTGTTTATTATAATATTTTACTCATTTTATTATTATGTTTATCGCTGTAAATACATGTTCGTTTCGCTCTTCTATGTTCTCTATGTACACAAAGCGGAATTTAATTTGTTTTGCAAAGCGTGTGGTGATATCTTTTTTTACTAAATTATCATTATGAAAATTTAATTTGATGGCTTCGATTAACAACGTTTTATTTGCTCAAGATATTCATTAAATTGTGTTATTAGACAGTTTGATAAATTTATACTCACAACTCGACGGAATATTACTTTTTGGGGGATCTTTGAGTTTTTTTATCCAGTGCTCTTTCATCGAAATTACTGGAAGTTGCATCGAGAACAAATTGAGTTTGTTGGGATCGAAAATCGGTTTATTCCAACTGTCAAAATGACATTTTAAACGTCAAATATGTAGATAAATGGTCCATGGCTATTTTGACAAGTTAATTTTATCAGACGTAAAACGTAATTGTAAGCAATAGATTATTCTACGGCATACCTTAAAAACGTACCGTTTTTTTTATTTTGTTGTTTTCCTTGGAAAAAATTACAAAATTTTAGCCCCATTTGACAGCCGCAAACGAACTGACGGAGGCCGAATGTACTACCGAATAGTATTCACTATTTTATGAGCGGTCTTTGCGCTGGAAATCAAAAACCATACAATTTTTAGGGTTATAAAGAGTTACATTGTGATTTGAAATTCAATTTAAGTGTCCGCCATCGCTCTTTTTTTCGATTTCGGCAGCTGTACTAACTGAACTGTTCCTTTCACTCATTACTTTAATTACTTTTATAAAAAAATTGGTGCATTTTTTAGGCCTGTCGTAGAACAACTTTTTGTTTAAAATAATATTTTACGTCACTTTCGTCGAAATAGCCATGGTCCCTAAATACACTTCTGCTTCGTCTTATAGATTCAAGTATATTAACATATATATTAACATATAACGACGGAAATACTTGAGCTTCCGTAACTGCTCGTTTTCTTAATGGGTTTAACGTTTAACGTTATGACTCATGCAGACTCAAATGAAAGAATTTAAACAAGTCAAACTGAGATGACGTCATACTATATCACTACGTCAGTTTTCAAATGTATATATTACAAACACTTAGAAGCGGCAAATAACACCACTGATTTATTCTATGAATGTAATATGGTAGTGTTGCCGACGAGGATCCTTTCAAAGCTTTAGACCGAGGATTTCAGAAAATATAAAAACTATTCGATTCATGACAGTAAACAAATTTTTCCAACTATTTACTCTCAATCTATTTATCTCAAACCGAACATGATCCGCGCCTTGTAATCAAATCAGGCATATTTTTTACGTTGTGTTTCACTGCCCGGCTCTGTATCACCCACATTTGACTAGAGGGCGTTCCGTTTAACATCTAGTTTTCGATGCCTGAATTAAATGAGTGTTAAAGAAATCAAACAAATTTCGTCGAGTGTACATAAGAAGTGTTGGATCAGTTCCCTGCCTGATGATTTAGGTTCAGTTTGTCACAAATTTCAACATCACAGTCAATGATGTAAGAAGAAATTATGAGCTCAGTATTAAGACCATATTTCTCTCAGCTTACTGAACTAAGTGATCTTTGAATCTTACTTGCTAGATGAAATAGTCACCATTTTCAAACAATTGTGCCCCCGTCCCGTAGCGCCCTTGACAAAATTTCAAAGGACTGTAACGGATTTGTCGGACATTGTCGGCTGTCTTCCCTGATGTAAATGTTAAGGCTAAAAAACTCCAATGAGTTGGTAACGACACAGATTGGAAAGCTTCCGAAGAAATTCAGAAAGTTCCATCGAAAATTGTTCCAAACAGTTAAGATGGGGACTTATCCTAGGGAGGGTCAAAGATCGCTCTAATAAATATATAAGATGGCGCTAATGTCAATACAACATTAATAAATTCAAATTTAGAACAAGTGGAACATCGAAAAATTATATTTCCATTTTTATTCCATTTTTCCATAAAACTCTCACCAGACTTAATTCAAATAAAAAGCTTTTCTCAATTCTCTAGATACCATTTTATCCTTATGTATTTAAAATACATAAAATTGGTTGTATGTAATCATGTTTATATGAAAAATATTTACAACGTTTTACAACATAATAATGGAAGAAGGAGTAGGAGTAAAAGCGTACGGCATATACGTGCATATGCCTCGTTCCATTAAACAATGAAAAATTTGTGGCGTGCGCCATCACTTTCCTCGTGTACCACAGGTTTTAAAACATTTAGATGTCCTAGAGCATTGTCTGGACTTTGATATGTAGTATTTGGAGAGTCAATCGTTTCATTGCTTTCCAAGTTACCAATTTTTTAAAAAATGTTACAAGAATCACAAAATCAACGAATGTGCCATATAAAGTTTTATATTGAATTATTATATACCTCCATTGAATCCTTTGTTACGGTTTCTATATAAAGCACTTTCAGAACAAGATACGTGTGTTCGTTTGTATGTATGTACTGACTACATTGGGAAGACTTAAAAGGATGTATGTAAAGCGTTGAAAATAAAGCGAAGAACTTTGTTCGCAACGTTAAATGAAGGCATTTTATAAACTATACAAATGGTGTTATCTATGCAAGTTTATATTAATTTACATACAAAGCATAAAATCATGTTTTATGTATAAAATTTGACTAACACAAAATGTCCTATTTGTATTTATACTTTGCTAGAAAATTGGCTACAAAATACCATCAAGTTAAGGTTTTAGGTTCTCGAAATATGGGTTTAACCGCAATTTAATTGCTTGAATTGTAATTGCGTTCATTATAGGGAAGGGTTCATGAATGATATAAATGAATGGCTTTTTTTTGTAATTAAATTGATACTGATGTGTTGTACAACCGAGCAGTTCTCTGATGGAAAAAAAAGATAACGCAAGCCTCAGGCGAATGAATGTGGAAACCTTTTAAAACTTTCAATCCTCAAATAGAGAAATTCTTCAATAGAAAAAGTCAATAAACATTTCCAAAAACCGCAACAATTCACTCGACAAATCTTTAAAAAATCTGCCTGTTGAAAATCTTTTGTGAACGAAATTTACTAATATTTAACCCTCCGGTTTTACCAAAGATGATTTGAGAATGCAAAAAAACTTATATCCTTGTATATTCACTCTCGAAATTCCCCAGTTTTTTCATTGATTATTTCAAGTTCTAAGTCTTTTTTGTTATTTTCCACGTAGTTTCAATGATGATGCAACATATTGATGAATTAGGTTTTGTGCATAAAACACGGGCCCTTGCTGTGAGCGCCACAACTTCGAATTATTCGATAGCTGACCAAAAATCGATGTCTGCGGCGCGTCGAATGAAAATGCCCGACTGCTAGTAAATCGGCGGCTCAAGCCGTTTGAAAGACGATTTTTCAGCTCGAGCCGTTTCTACACAAAATGTGTGCTATACCAAAATATAAATTTAGGCATACAATCAACTTCAATTAATTTTGTAGGTTTTTCAAATTGTAATGCAAAATAGCGTTGTAATTTTGAAAAAACTACAAAATTAATTGAAGATGATTGTAATACGAAATGCGAAAAAATCTGTAAAATATGTTACACATTTAGCCCAGTAAAGGTTTAGGAACACTTTTCCATGAGAAATAACGAGTGCTAGGTTTTCAGGTTGAAGGTCCGCGAAATTTTACAGCTCTTCCATTTTCGACCAATTTGAACCCATAATCCTCACCTCACAGGAAGTGTTAACAACCATTTTCTGGTATAATTCGATCGATCAGCAATCTGTTTAAGAAAAAATGTACAATGCAAACATAATCAAAGACCCGTACGTATCAGAATAGATGTGGCAAACAGAATACATGTGGCAAAGAGAGTCGAACGTATCTAAATATACAAATAAGCAAACAATCCAACGTTTTCTGTTCTTTTATAACTGTAAGAATTTCAAAGATCCATAGAAATTATCCAAGGTAATGTCAAAGGCCCTACCGAAGTACGTCTC
>WJQU01003240.1:0-25000 GCA_029228625.1 Pseudolycoriella hygida
CGAATTCAACTCTGATCTGAGCAAAAATTCTTACATTTTCACATCATCACAAAAATGATTTTGTAGAGGAGGACGAAGCCATGTTGCATAACAAATTGTGAAGTAGAGGCTGTGGAGTTTTCCACATAAATGCTTTGTTTTTCTTTACCAGTGCACACAGTTCCCATTTCCCAGGAAAAACTTCTAGCTTGGAATATTCCATGCCCGCGTTTCGAGTTCTTGTTCGAACAATATACAAATTCCGAGGAATACAATGGAATGTATGAGAAGTTTAATTCATCGATTAAAGAATGGGAGGAACATTCGGGGAAAACACTTGAAAAGCTGGTTGACATCATGTATTTGTATGACACACTTTACGTTGAACATCGAAAATCATTCGAGTAAGTTGAAAATATCTGACTAATTTTATGTTCAAATTGTGAATGATGTAGACTGCCGTATTGGGCAATCAACGCTTTGGAGTCCAATAGCACAATGGAATATTTAGCCGCTTTTCACCTGCAAGCATTCACTAGTTCCACAGAACTAAGGAAGTTAGAAGTTGGCTTTGTTATCAAGGAAATGTTGGATCGATTTAACAGTAAATCATTAGCGGCGCTTCAACCTAATCGCTCACTTTGGGTGTACTCAGCTCATGATTTGTCTATCGTTAACATTTTAAATGGCTTAGGTTTGTACGAAGTAATAGATTTCCCACTTTGGTTAAAATAGGACCTAAAAACATTCGCCTTTTTAACAGCTACATATACCACCTTATGCATCGAGTTTGCACTTTGAGCTTTACGAAAATGGGACAAACTTTTATATTCAAATATTTTATAGAAAAGACAATGAAGAGATCCTTTCGCCGTTACGAGTACCGAATTGTGGCGTAAAATGTTCACTTCATGAATTCTACAAACTGTATGACGAGATTTTACCAGATCAATTTGAAGATTACAGTGCAGCATGTCAACACGAAGTGAAGAGCCGTGCTCAGAACTGAATTCTGAAAATCTTAAATCAAATCAACAAAATATAATTTCTTCATAAAAACTGATCATTTGTTGTAACTGTTCACTTTCAAATGTTTTCACATATTTTTATAGTAATTGCCCCAATTCGTGCAAGCGTAACACCCGCCAATGAGACAGATTCTTAATTGAATTATGAATCATGGTATTGACCTACCTTTAGGCCGCATAATGAGAACTTCTACTCCAAAAAAGTCTATGAGCAAGTTTAAAGCCCATCAGCTCAGCGAAAACCGAATGCAACCAAAAAATCCTAAAGCAAAAAACAAGGAATAGACCGTCTCTAGCATCAGATTTCATCAGGCAACATTCCTGCCCTTGATGAGTAGCGACATGACATCTACTTTTTTCATACATTCATACGGTTCAACACAAAAGCTAAATCGTCTTTATCCAGTAGCTCCACCATTGTTTCATTGATAAATACGGTTCAGTAGAAAACAAATGATACAATCTATCGCCATCGTACGAATAAAACTATAAGTTAATATTTTTACCCATCTAAGTACGATTTGTGACTTGTGTCCGACTTGTGTATTCATAATTCCAACTTGCTGGGTATAATTGTTAACTTTTGGTTTTTTTTAGAAGGTGGCGATTGCATGGATTTTTGAGTTTGCCGGCCCAGTAATCTGCGCAACCGGCTCACAGTGATTATTTTGGTAATTGTAGCGATCTTAATTATATAACTACTCAGGAATTTGAGATAGAAATTTTTGGTCTTTTGAATTCTGGTAATTTGGAATTCGAGAATTTGTCCAGTTATAACAAGTCATAACTTCCGAAATAAAATTGATAGAAAAATTGCTTCTTCAGCAAAGTTGCTCCTCATTTCATGGTGAACAACTTTGCTGAAGACTAAAAATTTCTATCTCAAATTCCTGAGGAGTTATATAACTAAGACCGCTACTATTACCAAAATAATCACTGTGCGGCTGAAGTTTTAAGGTAAATATGCCCTCTGAACAGTTATAAGCTTTTCAAAATAGTCCATTCACAAACTTTTCGAACAGTTAAGATGTTTTTCTTGCCTCATAGCTTGTTAGCTTGTTGAGTTAAAAAAAAAATATTTTTTTATTGTATAATGAATATTTTTGCCATTTTTATGACATTTTTCTTCTAGCAAACTGTCAAAGAAAATACAGGAAAAGTCTGCGTTTCTCTCTCGACAAACAACCTCGGGCACCACCGTCCGAATTATACCGGTTTCCCTATACCCCTCTCCCCTCCTGATGACCGGACGTCATTTATGAATGGCCCCTTAAATGGAAGCTTTTCATACTCGTTGATATTTTGAAACCGCCAATTCATAAGGGTAAAAAATCGCGACCGGCTGGTTTTTCTCGAAAAATAGAGCGTTTCGTAAAATGCTCTAGCCGGTAGTGAGCTTAAAATTTTTTCAATGGTCGGTCTGACCTTTTATTGAAACTTTTCACCCTCGCTGATATTCTGGAACCGCCCTTTAAAAAATTTAAAAATAACGACCGGCTAGAGCAATTTTTTTGTAATTTTTACTTTTATGGAAAAAATGCGCCAACCGGTAAAGACATTCAAACTTTTTTAACGGGCGGTTCCTGAATATCGAAGAGAGCAAAAAGCTTCATACTAAGTTGAAACCGCCAGTTGAAGAAGTTATAAGATTTCTACCGGCTAGAATATTTTTCAGAATTTACTAACGCCACAAAGTAGGCGAACTTAAAAAAAGTAGCTTTACTTGATCTACCAAAGACCAATGAATCAAATACAACGGTTTTTCAATTTTTCACATTTTCATTAACAAATCTTTCTTGGTAAATGATGAAAAATTTATCTGGATCGATCTTAACTACTATGTTGCTTTCGGGTTGGGCTCTTTCGTAGTTTCAGCATAACCCGGGTGACAGTTCTTTGTCAAATATTCGATATTTGCTACTCAACATGAAGCTTGTTGCAATTTTGACGCTTCGTTCATAATAATGATGCCTTCCTTCAAGAAACTTCTCAGTTTACCAGTAATTTCCTGTGCACGAGAACGTTTTTCCTGCATCTTAAGAAATGGGATTGGGTCAGAATATCAACGCCAAAATATCTATAGTCAAAACATCTACAGGTCAATATATCTACAGGTCAATAATATCTACTGGTCAAAATATATACGCTACTAAAATCTAAAACCAAAATATCTTTGTGGTCAGATTGTGAAATTGGTGTAACTGGAGAGCCGCAGGCCGTGATCTTTCAGAGAAAATAAAAAAGCGGGGTCTTGGGGCGGCAGCCCCCGCGAGGGGTAAAGGGGCCCCCTTTCGAGCGCTAAAGGTCAGAGCCCCTAGCGGGGTTTGGGGCAGAGCCCCATGTGAGCAGTAAGTCAATGAAAAAAGCTTGCCGCAGGCGCGAGGGTTTAGGGGGCAGAGCACCCTACGTCAAAAAATTCTACATAGTAACAATAATTACGAGCACCTGCCTTCAGTTCTCCTTTTCCACATTTTGATTGATTGATTTTATTATTTTTACATCCTGAAATTTTACAATATTTTGATGCACAATAATGCGACTGATAAACACTAAAATGTAAGCTAAATATCATATCTACATTTCATACAACAAAAAAAGTTAATATTGGAGTCTCCACTGTGAAACCACTTTTAAGGAGTATCATCCATAAAAAAATTATTTACATGAAATTAAAACCTTGAAATATATTTTTCTTCTCATCACTGAGCATAAAACACTATATGCACATAATGTGCAATATCTTGAAATATTTTGAATATTTTGCAACATAACGCAGGCCTTGATTCTTCCATGTTTATTTCCCTGCCACAGCCATACATCGACGTAGAAAGTTGCAAGGTAAAAAGCCAATTATTTCGCACGCATTTGAAAGCCCCTTTGTGACAATAAGGAAACATCGAACAATGTGAAGCAAATAGTGTTGAGCAGAGCACACGTAACACTACGTTCCCGTAAGTATGCGATATCAAACACAGCGTCACGTCCAAATGTGTGTTTCCATTGTTTGTACAATTTCAATGGCCAAAAATGCTGTACAGCTTGTTGTTCAATTTTTATATTAAAAAATTGTGAAACTTGAAATTGTGTTCCAAATGTTTGGTACATCTTGAAATATTTGAGCACAGCACATAATTTAAATCATGAAATTTAATTTTATTACTCATCAAAATCAAGTATAATGAACTTGAAATATATTTTTTAAATTTTTTGATAAAGAGTTGGAGACCAACATTCTACGTCCTTCCGATATAAAAGTCTGTACTGTACATTATTATAGAGGTTGTAGACATTGTTGTTTCGGTAGATATTTTCGACTACAGACCTTTTTACATGGTACCATTTGTCCGTATGTATTTACGTCGTATATGTTTTGGCTGTAAATATTTTGTCCTGTAGATATTTCGGCGTAGATATTCTGATCTAGAGCCTTAAGAAATCCACTTTGAATCGAATCGATTTCCTATCTTTAAGAATTTAAGACGAAGTTCCTGACCACGAGAACGTTTTCCTGCCTCTCAAGAGCTTTACATTAAATTGAACAGATTTTCCTGCATTCATGAGTGTTCCTGTTCTCTACCAAGTATGCCCTACCCACAAGATCGTTTCCTGCTTGTTAAGGGTCCACAAGAAATCGAGTTTAAATTGAATACTTTTCCTGCCGTTAAGAATGTCCCTGCTTGATTGTTGCCGGCTTCTCAAGAGTTCCACTGTGAATTGAATCGATACATCTTCCCTAAAGAGTTTGCCGGCCTCCAAGGATTCCCTGCGTCCAAGGGTTTTTCTGCCTACAAAACTTTTGAGGTTCTCAAGAATGCGACCTCTATGTACTTACGTATTACGCAGAATTTCTGAACTTAAGAGCTGCTAAGATGAATAGAATCAGATTGACTGTCTTCAAGGCTCTCGTATTATCAAGGAGTACCCAAATACGAGATTTTGGCTAATGGGAATCGTTTTCGTTGAATTTCTTTGCCGGAAGATCAGCCCTAAACCCAAGGTTGGTCTCAATCGTCAACCCTTAATATTTCTTAGAGCTAGAGTGCACCAGCTGGTGAGAAAATTTTGTCTACTGTCATAATTGCGTTTTTGTTGCATATCTTTGGTCAGATATCAGCCCTAAGCTAAAGATTGTTCTCAATCGTCAGCCCTTAATTAGCCCTTTTGGAATAGCTCAAGAGCAGTCTAAAAATAACGACCAGACAGTAGGAAACACATTTGACATGATTCGACCAATTCAACCATAAAATGCTCAAGTCCAGTAACAGCCCTAAACTTGTAAGTTGCAGCCCCGTTCAGCCCTTAACCAGCCCCTTTGTTTCTGACTCCTCCCAAAAAAAAAAATTAAGGAGGTGAGGTTACAGTGACATGTACCTAAATTTTCGAGAGCCAAATATGAATTTCGTTGTGATTCTAAAAGTGTGAAAATCTTCAGGTTGTTCTTAGACGAAAAGCATGATAAAAAAAGAAACTGAACCTGTCAAATGCTACTAAAGTAACGACAGCTCGGCGTATGACATTTCAATAATACAAAAACAACACCAACAACAACATCTCTGGTTCAAGAGTGTGATTGTGACAAGATGTAACAATAAAAAAAACTTTCTTGATTTCATTTGTAGACTTCAACTAAATCCTGCAAGGATGATACAGTTGACTGACTTCAACAAAATTTGTCGAATATGTTTGTCGAAACGTGGCAATCAAATGGTTGATCTTTTTAAGAAGCACAAAATTACAGAGAACAGAAAAGAAATGTTTATATTCGAAACGGTGGAATCCTTTTGTAGCGTGAAGGTGAGAGAACATTCACATATTTCCGTTCGGATGTGGCTAAACTGTTTGTTACACGTAGATTAGAAATGGTGACGGTCTCCCGGGAAGTATTTGTTACCAGTGCTGGGATATTGTGTCACAGGCACAAAAACTTCGCATCCTCAGCCTTAAATCTGATCGCCGTCTGAACAGAATTCTCAATTCAGATGATTCCGATGATACCGCTGGTGCTATCAATCAATTGGAGAAAGATTTCAAGATCGAATTCATAGACACAACAACGAACGTAGAAAATGAAATCACAGAACCATCCGATACAAACTGTTGGGTTGAAAATATGACCATGGAGGGGCAATCTATCAAAATCGAAGAAGCTAATGATGAAGAGGATATCAAAACGAATGCGAGAGATGAATATCCGTGTTCCGAACTATCGGAATCTGACTTGAAGACTGAACAGAGTGACATTGTTGCCTGCGATAACGAGATAAAAACCGTAAAGAAGGGGAGAAGAAACAAATTTGGCGTGAAAAAAATCTCTTGTGAAATCTGTGGAAAGTTAGTTCCGTCCAGCGATATTGAATTTCACCTGAATGTCCACAAAGGTTTGTGTGTTTCCAACTGAACGACGGTCGGTTCGTTAATCTGTGCAAAATTTTTTGACCATCCAGGCCTTCGCCCATACAAATGCCAACTAAATGAGTGCGAAAAGTATTTCGTTTCTCCAGCGCTAGCCAGAAGTCATTTCAAAAAAGTTCATATCTACGGTATTACGCGACCATGTAAATGCGACGTCTGTGGTGCGGGATTCATTCAAAAATCTTCGTTGGATTTGCACAGAAGTTATCATTTCGATCCAGAGATTCCATGCACTATTTGCGGAAAATTATTCAGGAACACGTACGAATTTTTCGATGCCATTCGCAACGCCCTACATTTTTTTTCTAAATAATATTTCGTTTTAGTCGAGCATTGAAGAAACATTCATTGGTGCATTCCGGAGAACGAAACTTTCCATGCAGCGAATGCAAAAAATCGTTCCAGACGAGGTTTACGCTTAGAATTCATATGAGAACACACACGCAGGAAAAACCGTTCATTTGCGCGGAATGTCCGAAGACGTTTGCATACAAATGTCTGCTTAAGGCTCACATTACCAAATATCATGTGAAGTAGAATAGCGATATAGTTACTAGAAAAATAAACTGTAAATTATCTAAGAAAGGGTTCCCTGCTATAGAATCATTACTGAAATTACAAAACCTCTGAGAAAGTCATCAGATTACCGGAAATGTAGAATATAAATGAAATTGTCTTCAATTTTCTCATAAAGTTTCGTCGTTTTTCGTTGAATCTTAATCTTAATTTCGGTTCTCTTAGTACGACATAACGCCATTTATTGCCTTGGTAGGTGTGAGGCTTACGGAACGTTTGTGAGGAGGAAACTCTTTCTCTTCTAATCTCAGGGAAATATTTTTTCTTTAATTTTGATGATTCTGACTGCAATTGTAAAATGTTGACTTTTCTTGTACGTTGACTAAATTACTTGGAATATTTTGGCTATAATCGGAAATAATTTTTATATTTAGCAACTCCGATTCTCTGAGGAATATTGGGTCGAATCTGGATGACCTAAACGCTAAAATACAATCCCTTGAATCAGCCACTACGAATATGCAACATGGAGAACTCTTTACTGACCGTCCGTCTACCTCTACCAAAGTACTTCTATGCGGAAAAATCAACGAGTTGCTATCGGAAAACGTAGAATTCGATCTCAGCAAACAAATCGTAACAAACATCGTAAGACAACGAAATCAATCGATCAGTAAGCATGAGTTTTATGTGACCAAATTCTCAAAAGATACAACGGCTGATATGATACTTGAACAAATACGTAACGGCGGAGTGCCCTACTAAAATTTTGTGAAAGTCAGCTGTCTGGTTCCCCTTAATAAGGATAAATCAAAGATCACGTTCATCTCATTTAAAGTAGACACCGCCGAAATAATTACGAAACCTGGATTTTGACCGGTTGGATGTGTCGTCAAATAATTCATCCCAGACGTCGTAGATCTTTCCCGAGTTGCGTGATGATTCACGAAAAATTCATTTTGGTGCGTTCAAGTAATTTTAAGACTGTCGACCACTGAAAAGTTGATTTTTACCTGATGTCTATTCTTCTTTCAAACTTTTATTTTTGCTTATGTTCTAGCTTTTTTCTCTATCTTTGACGAACTTTTGTGAAAACTTACTTCTTTGTCATGATTATATTTACATTTATATTTTTATTGCTTCTCATCTTTATTTATACACCTACAGCTATTGTCCGCTTGTACTAAGTTGACATTAAAAGAATAAATTGATTGATTGATTGATTTCGATTACCTCCAGTACTCAGCCTTACAAGCTCTAATTGGTCGTGCTACGAACTTGCAATGCAACGAGGAAAATACCTACAAGCGACGTAGGAATTTTGTTTATAATATACGCCGCCGACGTATTTTATCCACCGTGCACGTATTACGAACGCCGTGCACGTAGCTCACATACCACACGTCGCCTGTAGATATTTTCCTCAGTGTAACTCACTCGAACGGTTCCTCCACACCTTCCTTCCTTCCTTCTAGCTCTTACGGCGTGTTGTTATATTGAGATCGAACATTCATTCCATAAGTGAAAATTAGTAAAAAGAGGACAAAACACAACAAAAGAGAATCACAGAAAATTCTCTTTTGTCCTTTTTTCACTCATTTTAGAGACTTGATATATGGCGGCTGGGTTCCTCAGATAGACTTCAAAATGTGAGCAGATTCACTGCGAAAATTTGTCTAATGCCTCACAATTATTAAGCCAATAAATTGATTTCGAATGCATTTAGAATCCATTCCCACATTTCTAGTGACAGATGATGCATCACTTGAGTTCTCTGCGTGATGTTGTCTGAAGGCATTTAAGGTTCATTTTTTATTCACGGGGTTTCATCATCACTTGACATTTCGTCATCAATGCAAGGAAAATTTACTCCATATCTTAAGCAGCAATAAATTGTGTCATTAGTTTTATGTTTGTCCGTATTCAGCTTGAAAGCATGAATGACGCCACTTGAGAAAAGGGAGTAGTTCTATGTTGAGTCGTTATTTCAGCTATGAAAAAAACATAGATGTCACCACTTGAGATTCGGTGACAAACCACAACTTATTAGTTGCCACATCGTTAGAGTAGCGTTGCGACAACCGTTGAGGACGAGTTAGTGCCGGGTTATAAAATAACTTAGGTTCTTCAACCGTCTTCATTCTGTTTTGTAACAAAAAAGTTAAATTTCGGTGATCAACAGAAAATGAAGTTGAAACTTTTTGGTTGATTCACGGTTACAGAACAGCTTCTCAACCCAGCCTTAACTCTTCCTCAACGGTTATCGCAACGCTACCCAAACGTCATGACAACTAATAAATTATGGTTTTCAGTATTGGTGGTTGGGTGACATATGGCCTATATCATGTCTCTGGACGCTTTACTTCTACTTGTCTTGTAACATTGATTGTCTCCTTCCAAACACTGCAATTGGCTGCTTGTTCTTTTGAGTCATGTATTAAGCCTAAGGTGCAATCTACTGGTTTAGTCGGCGTCTATCCAAAAAGAAACTTCCAACTTCCAACATTTAGTCAGCGTCTATGTCACTGTTAATGCGACCCACGGTGTACAAAGCTACCGTCCTCTGCAAAGCGGAGGTACATTTGTAATCAGTATTGGGTACAAAATGGTAGGTTTTCTAGAGTCATGATATGGCGGCTGGGTTGGCTACATGAATAACGCCCGGAGACGAATTAACGCGTGGAGACAAATTTAGCGCCCGCAGACGAATTAACGCGTGGGAAATTATCGCGTGGGAATTAACGCTCGAAAAAGTTGGAATTAACACTAGGGACTTATCGCCCGGACAAATCTGACAACAATTTAAGCGGGTAAATTTATACAAGAAAAATATGAGGAAAATTTCCTTCCGGCCGATAGTTCCCCGGGCGTTAATTCCTCTCCGGGCGTTAATTCCCGTCGCCGTCTATACCGGACAGGGAACAATGCTCAATGAGCTGGGAAAATCAACATTTTCTATTTTTTTTCCCCTGAAGAACTTAATTTTGAGCAAAAAATTGTTCTACGACATATCGAAATATTTGCGTTTTATATTTTTAAAATTGAAACGAAAATTCACACCCGGTTGTTGATTGTGCATGTATTAGTAAAAAAAGTGTATATCTATACGCGCTAGGGGCAACTGAGGTGCAAGTAATGTCATTGTATGTGTGAATTTTAAAACTTTCAACGTTAGTATTAAAAAATTTAAAGCGCCCAGAATTTTTTTGAAAGGAGATTATTAACGTGTAGGTCATTCGGTACCATATAAAAATGAAAAAAAATTGAGGTTCTCGGCTCATTCTACAGAGCCGCACCAGCATTTGGAGACTCACGCGACTGTACATCAAGCAGAGATATTCGCTGTCTCACAGTTATGTGAAGAAGAAGCGATACGAAAGCTCGATGATGTAGATATTTTCCTTTGTTTAGACAGCCAATCTGCTATAGAGGCGATTGGTCCCCATGTGGTTAAATCGAAGCAAGTCCGAGAATAAAGAACCGGGTAAAACGAAGTGGTGTCCCACAACAAAGTTTCGCTCGTTTGGGTACCTGGACATGAGAACATACAGGGAAATGAGATTTCCGACGAGTTAGCACGCCAAAGGGCTGAAAATAAATTCATTGGACTCGAACCAAGGATCGGTATCTCAATGAAAACGAGGAAGCGACTAGTAAAAAAAATGGCTGACTAAGCAACATGAGAAAGCCTAGAAAGAATAAGTAAGAGCCAAACACACTAAAAAACTCTGTGGATTGCTATCCAAAGATGTTGGCGAAGCCCTCTGGCACTGAGCAAAACAGACATTAAAAGGACGATAGAAGTGCTAACTAACCACTGTGGACTAAATGAAGCTAGTATTCATATATGCATTACTGAAGCTATAAAATCGACAACTACGGCGGCTATTGAGACGCTGATTAATTTACCACCGATCCACGTGGCATTGGAGGCGAAAGCTTTTGCAACGGCTAATAGGTTGTCGCAGAACGATCTCTGGACTCCGAACTTGATTTCGGGACATGAGAAAATCAAGAAGTTTATCACTGAAGAGGTCTTTGAGATGCCCGGGGACCGAATGAAACCGGAGACAGACTTCGTAAGACGCGTTGAAGTTTTTATACCCATCAGGTTAGAATGGCTGGAAGGCTGGCCAAGTTGCCTATCAGGTGAAGGAACTGTAAGCTTCACTGACGGTTCTAAAACTGTAGTGGGCGCGGGAGCCGGAATATTTTCTGGGGAACTATCGATGGCATCCTCGTTTCATCTCATAGATGGCACTGGGTTTGTCGCACAGCTTACCACTGGCACAGTAAAACTTTCCGGTAATGAAAGGATCTCAAAAAAATAGAACCACCAACCACCAATCACCAACCAGTCGTGACATCCAAGGCTCGGCAACACCAAACTGTGGGCCAGAGCCTCTTATACTCATACCACAGCCGGCGTGTGTGAAAGCGGTTAAGAGTTGGGTGAGGTCGGAATTCACTGACTATTGGAGTGCCTATGATGGAGAAATGCACACCAAAGCGTTTCTTACCGGCGCCTAATGGGAAATGGGCTAGAGAATTGCTAAACATGGACAGGGGACGCATCAAGAGGGTGGTGGGTGCGATCACTGGGCACTGTGGATTGAGCAAGCATCTGGCTAAAATGGGACTCTCTAACTGCACCTGCCGCCTCGGTGAGGAGACGGATGTTTATGTTTTATGTGAATGCCCAAATTTTTCCTCATTGAGGCTCAGGACTCTAGGAGGTCATGTGTTTCAACCCGCAACAGTGACCAACATGGGACCTGCCGCTCTGGATAGATTCCTAACTGGGACTGGGAGGCTTCCGATATTTACATGATGATCGGGTAACGAAACAAAGGAACGCTAGATATGTGTTTCATGGACTTTTCAACGTCCGACCCAAACTGATAAATCTAATCTTTCCAGCTTTCAAAAGACACGAGAAATACAATCCTGAAGCACACAATACTTCTAACAGCAACTACAAAACACAAACAAAACAATGCAGCAAAAGTTATACAAAGTTCTATTCCCACTGACTTTTAAGTAAAGAACATTGAAAACGTTTCATAGTTGCAAAGATCTTCGCACAACGTTTACTTTATTCTTCTAAGGATAATACGAATAATAGAAGATGCACGAAACAACAAAATTACATTTGTAACACACATACACTGCTATCCCATAGCACTGTGAGCATATGGAAATTCTATTTAATTCTTTAATGGTTTGCGCATACGAGGAACGCAGAATTAATTTTCATTTTTTAGCCTTGAAAATTACAGAAACACTCGCAAAGTAACAGAAGAAAAACAATAAATCTCAAATTTTTTTCCAAATCCAAACGAAACAATTTTTTTTTTCGAAAACAAAACCAACTTTTCTGCTTTTTTTCCATAAATTTTACCGGTCTCTCCGATTCAATTTGCATAAATTCTAATCGTTCAACTAAACCACAACAAAAACAAGTTTTAATTAGATAAGTCTGTTAGTTTACGCTCAACAACCGTGCTGAGTGTTGTCTTCATATCTCGTTCCATATATACTTGTGCATCAAAATTTCTTATCTTCACTTTATCGGTGTTTTCACTCAACAAGAACTTAAAGTCATACCGCAAAACAAAAAACCATGAACTCGTTTGTGCCGGTAGATCCAACAAGTGATTTTTCTATTCATAATTTACCATACGGAGTATTTTCCGATGTTGACAATGTAAGAAAATGTTTTTTTATCAAATTATAGAAATTAGCCCACAAACTGAGAAAAAAAAATAAAAAAAAAATTATGTCAGAAGTGGGATTTGAACCCACGCCCTCAGACGAGGACCAGAACGCTCAACACCTTTTTACAAGGCAAGATTTCTCTTGAGTCTGGCGCCTTAGACCGCTCGGCCATCCTGACATGCGTTGAGAGTTTCTTATTTCATGAGATTTGCCCCACATTTCCAAAATTCTAATTTAATTTTAGAATCGTAAACGAATTGGCGTTGCAATTGGTGATTACATCTTGGATTTGTCTGCCGTCGCTCATTTGTATCCAGAAGAAGTGCAAGTAAGAACATTAAAATTGTTGTTGGTGATTGTGACGCCATCTATTACAACGTTTGATTATTTCGTTTAGGAAACTCTAACAGCTGATGTTCTAAATCCATTGATGGGTAGTAGCCGTCTCGTATGGCAAGCCGTTCGTTGTACCACTCAACATTTGTTGTTCGAAGGTTCTGATTTGGACAAAAATGAAGATTTAAAAAAAATGTAACCGGAAAATCATTGTCGTAAATAAGAGATCTTTTGATTTTCTAAATTTCTTTCTAGTGCTTTGATCCCTCAAAGTTCTGCAAAAATGCATTTACCGGCAGAAATTGGTGAGATTGTAATGGGAATAAGGATCTGACCCACAATTCTGGCGGATCGATCCACACCTAACCCACAGTTTTAGAACGCACAGAAAAACGATTTCTGTGACTTCTGCAACTGTGGGTCGGCCTGCTGAAATTGAGGGTCGGGTGTGGGTCGACCCACTCCGATCCTTGAATGGGAACGTTTAGTGTGACATCGGCTTCATCAAAGTAAAGAGGATATCATGATGGAAATGCGTAAACTACGCATAATTTCTTAAAATTTGTACTTTGATAGAAATCACTGTGGCACCAAACACGTAAATTTTTTTTAATTTAGGACCTGAACAGTTTACGTGAAGCAAACTAGTTAAAGTAACTGGTCATTTGAAGGCAATGTCAAAATTTGTATAGGCATTTCTTAACGAAATTAGATGGCAGCACTTAACATTTGGATCAGACTATCTTCAGTCCATGGATATCGCCGTGACGAGAATAATAGATGTCGCAATTTTCGTTGAGAACGGCTTAAACAAAAGTTTGACAGTGCGTAAAACAAAATCAGTTTTATTGGACATTATAACTGATCTTTAACCCAGTTATAATCAAACATTAGACCCGGTGTATGCTTCTGATCATTTTGAGTTGAATTTTAAATTGTAGGTGACTACACCGACTTCTACTCATCAATTCACCACGCGACGAACGGTGAGTAGCTTAACAATATGTCATACAAACATCGGATTTATGTTTTTGTTTCATTGAAAAGTCGGTGTTATGTTCAGAGGTAAGGACAACGCACTCATGCCAAATTGGAAACATCTGCCAGTTGGTTACCATGGAAGATCAAGTTCAGTTGTTGTGTCTGGCACACCAATCACTAGACCTTTAGGCCAAACACAACCCGTAGATGGCGCTGATCCGGTATTCGGTCCTTGTCGCTTATTCGATTTTGAATTGGAAATGGCCTTTTTTATTGGCGGTCCACCTACACAGTTGGGCGAACGAATTACCGCAGAAAATGCTTTTGATCGAATATTCGGTTTTTCCATCATGAACGATTGGAGTGCAAGAGATATTCAAAAGTGGGAATACGTTCCATTGGGACCATTCACGGCGAAAAATTTGGGTACCACTATTTCACCATGGGTCGTTCCTGTTGATGCGTTGGAACCGTTTTTGGTTGACAATTTCGCACAGGACCCGATTCCCTTTCCATATTTGAGACATCAGAGAAACTTTAACTTTGACATTAACTTGGAAGTAGCCATTAAACGTATGAACATTTTAAACAACAAAATCTTTACATTTTTCCAACAATTCATTTTTCGACAGCTTCAAACGAGGTTGAGACCACAATTTGTAAGAGCAATTACAAGTATTTGTATTGGACTCCGTTGCAACAACTAGCGCATCATACCGTCACCGGTTGCAACATCAGACCAGGAGGTATACCTTTAAAGAATTATGAGAAGAGTCACTCAATTTGAAGAATATGTCGTTGTCTCCACCAGATTTAATGGCATCGGGCACAATTTCCGGTGAAACACCAGATTCATTTGGGTCGATGTTAGAACTGAGTTGGAAAGGAACCAAATCCATTGAACTAAATGGTGGACAGACCAGAAAATTCATTCAAGATGGAGATGAAGTCATTATTCGTGGATTTTGTGAGAAAAACGGTATACGCGTCGGATTTGGAGAATGTTCTGGAGTTGTATTACCAGCTGTTCCATTTAGTGAATAAAGCAAACAAATGAAATTGTATGAAGAAACTTTTACAATAAAAGGTTGAGAAATACACTTGGCTTTCTTTTGGATGCGGCTTTGCTGCTGTCAAAACACCGATGAGAGCGAATGAGTGCGGTTTTGACGTTTTTGGGTATCTTTTTTTTGTGAATTTTCTCACAAAATTTTCATAAACAAAAACGGCTGTCATGGCAAGCACGAAAGATCGGCAAAAACTCACCGAAATGTGCAGACTGTGTATGGACCGTAATGTTCCACTGGTTGATCTACAGTCGGAGAAAGGTACTGCCAGGCATTCTGCCAACAATATTTTGGATTCAATTGAAGAGTTCACTACAGTGAAAGTGAGAATAGCGTTCAACAAATCAACGAAGCCGGCAAAATATTCAAATCGCTCTTTGTAGATTGATCTAACGGACGATCTTCCCAACAAAATTTGTGAGAGTTGCGTTCACATGGTCAATTCCATGGTGGCTTTTCGTAACAAATGCAGAGAGTCTAACGAAGAATTCCATAAGCGTTTACGAGAGGATCTGGTCGACATCGTCAAAAAAGAGATTTTGGATACGAACGCGAATGAATCGGAATTTATGTTATGGGCGAGCGATGATAATAAGGAAACCGTTGCAGAACATGACACCCAAGATGCCGGTGAAGAAATTGTAGCCAAACGTTCCCGTCTCGAAAAGGTGGCATGTCATATTTGCGGCAAGCTTTACGACGTGTATAGACTGAAATTTCATCTTAACAAACACAATGGTAAGTCGCAAGGACACAAAATTGCGATGCCGACTATATGCGAATCTTTTATCTTTAAAGAATTTATGCAAAAATTTTGGTTCGCGGGAAATTAGGTCTATTTTACAGAACGGGAAATAGGTGGTGAACGGAACATAATGGGAAATGACTATTGAACGGGAAACAATGGACAGTCGACGGGAAATTATTAGGAACGGCAACAGACTAGTCAACGAGAAATTACTAAGAACGGGAATAAATGGGAAATGAAAATGTCTAGTATTCGAAAATGCTAACAGAACGGGAATTTAATATACAAACATAACAAAAAACCCGTACGTATCAGAAAAGATGTGTCAAACAGAATATACACCAGTGTTCATAAGTATTCGATCACTTCGTTTTTTCACCAACTTTGAAAGGTTGTCAAAAATAGAAATCTCATCGGATCTTCAAAATTCAAAATTCAAAAGCTGGTGCGAGAAAAGTAAAAATTTTGAGAAATTTCGAATTTTCCAAAGTCCTGCATAGTCGGGAAGCAACCTTGCTCTATCATCAGATCAGTGATGTCAAGGCGGGAAATAATTGAGAAAATTGTCGGTTTGCGGGAAGTTCCGGATTGGTTCCCAGGAAGAAAACATTTTTTCCATGTCTGCCATGACAATTTGTCAGTAGTAATAGATTCTCTGAGAATCGCAAATTCTTGGGAGTTTAGATATCGTGAGAGTTGCAACTTTTTTTTTTCAAGGGTGAGGAAACCTTCATAGGCAGGAGGACTACTGAACCTGGTAGGGAATTTAAAACCGGTTTCGAAACCGGTTTTAATAACCGGTTATTCTAAAGCGGGAAACCGGTTATCTCAATTTCAAAAAACGGGTTTCACGGTTTTCAAAATATATGATTTCCTCTGCAGGATTCTTCTCAAAATTATTAGTTTTGTTGTAAAAAAGAATTTTTCTTTTAATAAGTTTCTCATAAAGTCAAGTTTTCGTTCTCTCACAAAGTGAATGCTTTCCCAACAGCGCCTTCAGGAACTCTTTAAGACGACCAGGCTTTTAGAATTGCGATTGCTCTCAGACAGAGAAGCTGTAGGCAAATTCGGACTCCACGGATTTGCCAGTAAGCGAAGTGCTGGCAGAAAAGCAGGGCACGAAATTGTCACTGATCTCATAAAACGAGCATCAACTTTATACGACATACCAACTATCAGAGAACCGTCTGGCTGCGACAGGAATAACGGAAAAAACCAGATGGTCTGACAATTGTTCTTTGAAAGCGTGGCGAAGCTCTTGTATGAGACTTTACATGTGGCGATATTGTCAGCAAAACATACAAAAAATCTACACGTAAGCGTGCACGTGGTGCTGCGAAATGTAGAGAAAGCGTCTAAAACTCAAATGGTTGGAGGGTCGTTTTTGCTTTGTATCGGCTATTGAGACGTATGGCACTTGGGGAGATTAACGGGAAAACTTGGGATACGCGATCCAAAGCATACTTAATACAGGGGATCACGGATCAGTCTAGCGATACAGCGAAGAAACGCAGCACCTACAATCGGAACGATTCCCGACAGTGAAGAAAAATTACACACGCTACAATTTTTGAAACTTTCTTTTGAGACTTTCTGCTGTACGACCACATTTACCTATCCTAACCTCGAATTGGAATTTAGGTGGAATTTTTGAAATTTCTGTGGAATTTTTGAATTTTCTGTGGAGTTTTTGGAATTTCTTGAATTTTTTGAATTTCTGGAATTTTCGAAACTTCTGAACTTCGGAAATTTTGTGGAAATTTTGGAATTTTTTTATGAATTTGGAATTATTGGTACAAATTTTTGACCAGTGGATAACTCCTCGAAGACATATGCTCTTGAACAAAATATAAAAAAATTGAATTTACTTCGAACGACATGTACGGACTTTGATCGGGGTAAATGGGAAATGGGGACGTACAGCAGAGAGAGAGAGAGAGAGAGAGAGAGCGTATAAATGCAATGAAGTCCCATAAAATGAACGAAATATTTCATATGAACTCCGATGAAATGAACGAAAATTAAAAATGACCTGGCATACTCGTTTTTCTTCTATTCGGTTCTTAGGTCGAACTTTAATCTAGTGAAAATTCAATGAAAACTGCTGAAACCGAAAAACCGGTTATTCGATTTGAAAATCGAAAACCGGTTAGCGAAAACCGGTCCGGTTTTACATTCCTTAGGACCTGGTAGTGTTTGATTCCTTCTTTCGATGACCTACTAACTAAAACCTTCTTTGGTCACCATGCTCTCGTCTCCCTGGAACTGCCTCATAGCATTACTCCGGAAAGAGGCTGCGCTTTCACACCTACTCTCTCATTCTCCTGCCTCTCTTCGCTGATTATCTCTCCATGCGCTTCGCAGCTTCCCCATTATCTTTCCAATTAGAATATCCCCCACTTTCCACACCTCCTCATCGCGACAAATCTCCGAAATTATGTTGTCAGGCCTACACACAGCCCTCAGAAAAAAACACAACAGGAACGGTGTCAGCTGGAAGCGAACCTCACCGTGCTTCCTCTGTACCCATATCGTTACGTTCGGAATGAGTATATAGGTCCACCTTCCTCTGTCCGTGGAGTCCCACTTTCGCTGCCACTGTCTCAGTGATTGCGTTCCAGCTGCTTTGGTAGTTTTGCCGTAATTTTTCTTCATTCTGTGGCAATCGCTGTCTTCCATCGGCGTTTTGCATATTGGCATCGTTCCGGCTATAAGACATACCGCCTCTAGAGAGATCTATCGGTATGTGCTTGCCATGAGTGCTTGCCAGCCTTTGGGATTTATTCACCCTGGTGCCCCGGAGCGCAAAATCGATAGAGTAATACTTGCTAGGAGCCTCCTTATGCTGATGCGCGGTCCAAGTCCATTCGACATTATTCTGGCCAGTGCTGCGTTAGCTTTCATTGCCTTTTCGCAAGCGTAGTCCACATGACTGTTAAAATTTCTGTGGTCGTCCAGCAGGTATTTTAATCGGCGAGTGGACATATATGATCTTGTTCCCTTCAATGTTCGTTACAATCTGCTCAGTTTTTCCGCAGTTGTTCATGAGAATGATATCGGTTTTCTGGTGGGTCAGCTTCAGTTTTGCCGTTGTCATCCAGTTTTCGACATTTTCTAGCGTCTCCATCATAACTACCTCCACCTCCATCTTCGACGTTCCGGATACCGTGAGGATTAAGTCGTTGGCAAACGCCATCGTCTTAGCGTATCTTGGCAGTTTCAGCTGCAGCGCTGTGTCATATATTACATTCCACAGTGTTGGTCCTAATATGGATCTCTGTGGTATTCCAGCTGTGATTTCTACTGTCTTTTTCCCTTCCAAAGTATAGTATGTTAACACTCGTCCTTCCAAATAGCTTTTCAGCATCCTGCAGAGGTAGTCAGAGACTCTCATAGCATGCGTCGCTTATACTATCTTCATCCAGCTTGCGTTATGACAGACATTTTTAACGTCTATCGTCGTTATCAACGAAGCGATTTCCTCGATTTTTTTGCTTTCGCGTCTTGTCGGCGGCCTCTATAACTTTTCTTATGGCATCAACCGCCGGTCTACCTTTTCGAAATCCGAATTGGTCGTCTAACAGTCCGTTCTCGCCCTCTGTGTATTTTTTTGCAGGTAAAGAGAAATGCTTGGCAGCATACATTTTTCCACATAATATTATCTTGAGCATTCCACCCAGCCTAACAACTAGACTATAAGTAGTCCACACTGCGTACAGACTCATACGATGCTTGGACGCTGAAGCTTCGGCTCCTCCTACTCAAAGTAACGAGAGTTACGATTCCATCGTCTTTTCATTAAAAATAATGTTCTCCGAGAGTGAGACTGCCATGGGAATTATGCTCCTGAAAAAAAAACGGTTCTCCACAATGCAAATTGACTTTTTGTTTCGTGTCTCTTCACAGCTTGTTCCTAAGTTACATGAATGAGAATTTCACATGCAAAAGATGAAGCTACCAATCGATAATCTCGAGTATTTCATTTAAATATGAAGTTTTTAATTGGAAAAAAAGAGAACTTAAACTTTGGATTTTCTTCTAGGACTGAAACCGTACGAATGTGACGAAGCCAATTGCACATCAAAGTTTTCCGATCCTCACGACTTAAACAAACACAAAAAATTATGTCATTTCCTCAAGCCAGTGCTGTGTTGCGACGTGTGTGGGAGAGGTAATTAACTTTGGAATTTAACTGAAATTCCTTCAAAATTGTTCGTCTTGTTTTGTGTCTATCGTACAGGCTTCAAAGTGAAAGTCGGATTAGAAATGCACCGAAGTTACCACTTTGACCCCAAGCTTCCATGTAAAATTTGTGAGAAATTGTTTCGAAATACGTAAGTCTCTCTCACCGAATGTTTGTATCAATGGAAATTATAGTTTCGATTATTTGTATAGGAGAGCGTTGAACAAACATATGCTCGTCCACAGCCAGGAGAGGAAATTTAAATGCGAAACATGTGGAAAATCGTATCAAACCAGATACACACTTCGTATTCATAAAAGGGTTCACACAAATGAAAAACCGTATCAGTGTCATTGCGGAGTTTCATTTGCATATAAGTGCTTACTGAAAGCTCACAATGAAAAACACCATAAATAGGACTGGGTCTGGGTCCTAATATTGTGATAATATCATTTATTTGAATAAAAACGTTTATAAACAATTGTGTTCAATAGTATGGAAAAAAATGTTTCTTATTGAATGAAAAAACATGGCTTGCTCCAGTGGTTCAGACATTTCAGACAACTAATCACTCAATGCCAAGTCCGGGAAGGCAGTCTGCTGGTGTCAAAACATGAGCTTTGACATATTTGAGTCTAGTGGCCAGTACTTTACGGTGCAATTCTTTTCAATTTGACACCAGGCTGTCTTCTATGTGCCCTTGAACTATGAAAAAGAAGTCAGCCTGGTGTCAAAAATTGGTGTGTATCACTGCACTGCCATCTACATTCAAGCGAACATAGCTCAAGAACGCAGCCAGGTCTCAAGATGAAAATTGGTAGATTGTAAAGCATTCGTCAATGTTGTCACAGTGATATACGTCAATTCTTGGCACCAGGCTGCCTACTTTGTGCGGTCGACCCATGACAAAGTAAGCAACCGGGTGTCAAATTAACAATTGTTTTCCCATAAAGTACTCACTATTGGCTACAACATTTCATAACATCACTTTTTGACACTCGGCCGAAATAACACATTTTCACTTATTGAAACTTTCTGAAGGCTGCGTACTTCAAATTCAAGATCCAGTAATTTCATGCACTAGAGGAAGGATTAATCTAGTGCATAGAAAGAATTATAATTGCTGGATGTTCGGAGATTTTCAGAAAAACTGTGAGAAAGTGTACGTCATCAATTTGTGAAACACCACCGAAAAAAGGTTGTGAAGGTGTCGGTGACGCCTATGTAATGCACAATAAAATGATGATGATTGATGAGTATGAAAGAGAAGAGTTCAGAAGAAAGCTAGATGCAAAAAGTTCCTTCATTACACCAGTGCGAAAAACGTGCTAACGACTGCACTGCCGTAATTTCTGTACACAAATATTTATCTGCGCTCCGATTACCACTCCAAAGTATAGAACACCGCCGCCGTCGAGAATAGTATTTTAGTGAGCCTCCTGACGAGACTCTCCCTTCCTCGTTGAGAAATGTCAAAACGATCAAAGCTTGCATTCAGAGTGAAGTTCGTTACAATTTTCGGCACTATTAATATGCATTTGCTGACCAAAGACCTGAACCACCCACCGACTGCAAAGGTTGCTGAGTCCTCCCTGACACGGATTTGGCCCAGTTTGCTGACGACACCGGGATTTTGCGCAATGTGAAGAAACCAAGTAGGATTACTCGGAATCTCGAGCAGTCATTTATTTTATGTGGAAAATTCAGATAAATGCCCAAAAGTCTGTAGCTGTGTTCTTCTCGAAGATTGACATTTAGTGATCATGCCAAACATACTTGCGTCAAAGCGTTGAAATGTATGAGATTAGTGTTCCCGCTGATCTAAAGTCAAAACTAAGCCTCACGAATAAACTGATGGTTTTCAAGAGCTCGTTCCGTTCGGTACTTTTGTATGCGTGTGCCAATGGGGTGGATGTGCTAAAAGCCACTTAACAGTGCTGCAGACTGCCCAGAATAAGTGTTTGAAGATGGTAGCGAATAGGCCTTATCATTATTCGACTAAGACGCTGCATAGTGATCTCGCCGTAAACTACATTAAAGAATAAATCCAGACTCAAACGGAAAAGTTTGTTTCCAATTACGTTTTTTCCCCTTACCACCAACCTGTTTAATCGACCCCGAGGGGTGGCGCACTTCTGCGGTTTATGGAATAAATGGAATAAATGGGAATAAATGGAATAAATGGGAATAAATGGAATAAATGGGAATAAATGGAATAAATATTGGAATAAATGGAATAAATGATAATTTTTTCAAATTCGTCAAAACCTCAAACAGACTTGATTTTGATGGCAACGCACTCAATAAACCATACTAATGTGTCAAAAACTGAAAAAACCCACTTTTGAAAACTTAAAATAATTTTTGTTGAAAATTGGAATAAATGGAATAAATAAATTTATTCCATTTATTCCAAAAAAAATAAAATTTAATCTCAAGATGGTTTAAATGCTTTATAATTTGTGCAAACCTTTCTTTGAACTTATTTGTCTAACTTGTGATGTGTTTGGTTCAGATATTTTGCAAAAACAACAAAAAAAAAATTGGGAATAAATGGATTAAAAGAATAAATGGAATAAATGAAGTGCGCCACCCCTCGATCGACCCTAATCCCTTTGATCTCAATACTGTATCGTCATACTACTTCGAGGCACCTCATTGTATCAATGTGATTCCCCTCCTGTTATATAGTTAAGTTCCGCTTGCCTGATGCCAAAATTTGGAGAATATCACTATGATGGCATCGACGAATGCTTCACACTGTACCAATTTTCATCTTGGCACCGGCTTGCCGCTGCCTTCTTCATTTAAACGAGCATAGCTCATGAAGGCAGCCTGGTGCCAAGAAAAAAATTGATGCGTTGTGAATCATTCGTCAATGCCGTCATAGTGATACGCTTGAATTTTTGGCACCAGGCTACCTACTCTTTGCCGTCGAACCATGATAAAGTACGCAGCCTGGCGTCAAATTGAAAATTATTTTTCCAAAGAGTACATTGCCTTACATCATTTTTTGATCCCAGGCTTCCTAGCCGAAAATGCTGTCTTCCACTTGCTGCAACTTTTTGAAGGCTGCGTACTTCGGATTCAAGATCCAGTAGTTTCATGCACTAGAGGATGGATCATTCTAGTGCATGAAAGAACTGTAATTGCTGAATGTATTGGAGATTCTCAGTAAAACTGTAACAAAGTGCGCCATCAATATGTAGAACTTCACCTTATTAAGTTGTAAAGCCGCGCTTAGGTTAAACCTTTAAATAAGCCAGAACAATATTATTATACCCGAACTGTCACCATTTTGCAAATAATAAACAGACCATTGGTTTCTTTGGCAAAGTCTTATAGAGTTTTGTGAGTAGAAGTCACAAGTATTGGTGAAAATGTCGGGCAGTTGTGCATTGGGTCAATTTTTATGCTTTTGAAAGTATCTGGAAAGGTATGAGAGCCAGAACATTGGTTTCTTCGGCAAAATCTTAGAGTTTTATTAGTGAAAGTCATAAGTATTGGTGAAAATGTCGGGCAGTTGGGCAATGGGTCAATTTTTATGCTCTTGAAAGTATCTGGAAAGGTATGAGAGCCAGAGGATTGGTTTCTTTTGCAAAATCTTAGAGTTTTATTAGTAAAAGTCACCAGTATTGATGAAAATGTCGGCCAGTTGGACATTGGGTCAATTTTTATGCTTTTGAAAGTATCTGAAAAGGTATCAGAGCCAGAGCATTGGTTTCTTTTGCAAAGTCTTAGAGTTTGTTAGTAAAAGTCACCAGTATCGGTGAAAATGTCGGGCATTTGGGCATAGGGTCAATTTTTATACCCTTGAAAGTATCTGGAAAGGTATGAGAGACAGACCATTGGTTTCTTTGGCAAAGTCTCAGAGTTTTGTGAGTAGAAGTCACCAGTATTGGTGCAAATGCTGGGCAGCTCGAGGGAAGAAGCAGTAAGGGGGTAACCAGTTGTATGGGGAAATGGTAGTACGGGGAAAACAGTAATGAGGAGAAAATGGTAGTACGGGAGAAACGGTTGTACGGGAAACAGTAGTACGGTGGAAACGGTTGTACGGGGAAAACAGTAGTGCGGAGGAAACGGTTGTGCGGGGGAAAATGGTAGAACGGTGAAATGGTAGTACGGTGAAAACAGTAGTGAGGAGGAAATTGTAGGACGGGAAAAACGGTTGTACGGGGAAATAGTAGCACGATGATAACGTTTGTACGGGGAAATGGTAGTACGGGTGAAATGTTGGAACGGGGAAATGGTAGAACGGTGAAATGGTAGTACGGGGAAAACAGTAGTGAGTAGAAAATGGTATTACGGGAGAAACGGTTGTACGCGAAACAGTAGTACGGTGGAAACGGTTGTACGGGGAAAACAGTAGTGAGAAGGAAATTGTAGGACGGGAGAAACGGTTGTACGGGGAAATAGTGCATACATTTTAGTACTAATGTCGCAAATCTTCGACCTAGCGGACAAGAATGCTTAATGTCCGCGTAGCCCCTAGGGGCAGGGGTATTTACTAGTTAAAAATAATCTGGCCTTTTAAAGCGTCGTCAGCGCCACACACTTTGACCAATGTTTCCAAATTTATTTTTCTATTTTACCCGTAAAGGCCGATTTATTACCTTTATTCGATACAACACACGATGACAGGGGTGAGGGGAGTTCGAGACCTGCGTAACGTCACGTGAGCAACAATAACACTAGTTGGATCCGTTCGGCATAGGCCTCGAAATGAGCGAAGGTTTCACTTAATTACACGGGACATTCTGCGAGTATGAAAAAAGAGAACGGCTTTCAATGCATGATCCACAAAAACATAATTGTGTAGTATAATACAGAGTCTCAGATAATTTTTCCGAATCTTTTCTTCTTGCAAAGAAAAGCTTTCTTTGGTCGTCGTTTCAAAAGCGGCAGTCATGTTGACAGACGGAAGGACAACTTTTTTTAGCATTTTTCTCTTATTCAGAACCCAAAACGAAAAATTAAACAACTCCCGGGTCGCAATTCGACTGGCTACAAACGTCCTGGTAAACGAAATAGG